>PVHX01012403.1:22020-59565 GCA_004024805.1 Geosciurus inauris
TATTCCATTGTGTATATATACCACAGTTTCTTTATCCAGTCATCTATCGAAGGGCATCTAGGTTGGTTCCACAGTTTAGCTATTGTGAATTGAGCTGCTATAAACATTGAAGTGGCTGCAGCACTGTAGTTTGCTGTTTTTAAGTCTTCTGGGTATAGACCAAGGAGTGGGATAGCAGGCTCAAATGGTGGTTCCATTCTAAGTTTTCTAAGGAATCTCCATACTGCTTTCCAGATTGGTTGTACCAGTTTGCAGTTCCACCAGCTATTTATGAGCGTGCCTTTTTCCCCACAACCTCGCCAACACTTATTGTTGTTGTATTCTTGATAATTGCCATTCTGACTGGCTCAAGATGAAATCTTAGGTAATTTTGATTTGCATTTCTCTGATTGCTAGAGATGTTGAACATTTTTTTATATGTCTGTTGATGGACACTTTTTCATATGTCTGTTGTATATTTTCTTCTGTGAAGTTTGTGTTCAGCTCTTTGGCTCATTTATTGATTGGTTTGTTAGTTATTTTGTTGTTAAGCTTTTTGAGTTCTTTATGTATCCTGGAGATGAGTGCTCTATCGGATGTGTGTGTGGCCAAGATTTGTTCCCAGAATGTCGGCTCTCTGTTCACTTCATTGATTATTTCTTTTGCTGAGAAGAAGCTTTTTAGTTTGAATCCATCCTATTTGTTGATTCTTGATTTTTTCAAGAATCAACAAATGTTGTTAAGAGTTTTGAGTTCTTTACATACCTAGAGATTAATGCCGTATCTGAACTGTAGGAGGCAAAGATTTTTTCGCATTTTATAGGCTCTCTCTTCATGGTCTTGATTGTTCTTTTGCTCAGAAGAAGGCTTTTAGTTTGATACCATCCCATATATTGATTTTTGATTTTACTTCTTGTGCTTTAGGAGTCTGGTTGAGGAATTTGGTTCTTAAGTTGACATGATAGAAATTTGGGCCTACTTTTTCTTCTAATGCAGGGTCTCTGGTCTAATGCCTATGTTCTTGATCCACTTTGAGTTGAGTTTTGTGCAGGATGAGAGATAGGAGTCTAATTTCATTTGTTACATATGGATTTCCAGTTTTCTCAGCACTGTTTGTTGAAGAGCCTATCTTTTCTCCAATGTATGTTTACAGCACCTTTGTCTAGTATGAGATATCTGTATTTATATGGGTTTGTCTCTGTGTCTTATATTCTGTACCATTCGTCTTCCTGTCTGTTTTGATGCCAATAGCTCCATAATATATTAAAGTCTATTCTTGTGATTCTTTCTGCTTCACTTTTCTCACTGAGGATTGCTTTGACTTGTTTGGGCCTCTTATTTTTCCAAGTGAATTTCATGACTTCTTTTTCTATTTCTATGAAGAATGTCATCAGAACTTTAATAGGAATTGCATTAAATCTGCATAGAGCTTTAGATATGACCATTTTGACAATATTAATTCTGCCTATCTAAGAACATGGGAGATCTTTCCATCTTCTAAGGTCTTCTTCAGTTTCTTTCTTTAGATTTTGTAGTGTTCATTCTAGAGGTCTTTGACCTCTTTTGTTAGATTGATTCCCAAATATTTTATTTTTTTGATACTTTTGTGAATAGGATATTTTTTTCTAATTTCTCTTTCAGTTGATTCATCACTGCTGTATAGGAATGCAATTGATTCATGGGCATTTATTTTATATGGTGCTTCTTTGCTTAATTTATGAATTCTAGAAGTTTTCTGGTGGAAGTTTTTGGGTCTTCTAACTATAGAATTACATCATCAACACGTTGGGATAATTTGAGTTCTTCTTTTCTGATTTGTATCCCTTTAATTTCTTTCTTCTGTCTAATTGTTCTGGCTAGAGTTTCCAGGACTATATTGACTAGAAGTGGTGAAATAGGGCATCTCTGTCTTGTTCCAGTGTTTAGAGGGAATGCTTTCAATTTTTCTCCATTTAGAATGATGTTGGACCTTGGTTTTATCATATATAGCTTTTACAATGTTGAGGTATGTTCCATCTATCTTTTGTTTTCTAGTGTTTTGAATGTGAATGGATGTTGTATTTTGTCAAATGGTTTTTCTATATCTATTGAGATAATCATGGAATGCTTGTCTGTAAGTCTATTGATATGACAAATTATGTTTATTGATTTCCATATGTGAACCAACCTTGCATCCCTGGGATGAACCCCACTTGTGCCTTATCTTTTTAATATGTTTTTGCATGTGATTTGCCAGTGCTTTTAAAGACTTTTTGCATATATGTTCATGAGGGACATTGGTCTGAAATTTTCTTTCCTTGATGTGACTTTGTCTGGTTTTGGTATAAGGGTGATACTATCTTCATAGAATGAATTTGGAAGGGTTCCCTCCTTTTCTATTTCATGGAATAATCTGAGGAAGATTAGTGTTAGTTCTTTGAAGGTCTGGTAGAAAGAACTCTGATTAGGATCTGTCTGGTCCTTCTTTCTTAGTAGGCTTTAATGGTATCTTCAATTTCATTGCTGATAATTGATCTATTGATATTTTTTGAATTTGGATACATCATATATCTCTAGAAATTTGTCAATGTCTTCAAGTTTTCCCATTCTATTAAATTTTTAAAATAGTTTCTGATTATTGTTTATATTTCATTAGTGTCCATTGTGATATTTCCTCTTTCATTGCGAATTTTAGCAATTTGAATTTTTTCTCTCTATTTGTTAGCTTGGTTAAGGATTTATAAATTTTATTTATTTTTTCAAAGAATCAACTTTTTGTTTTGTCAATCTTTTAGATTTTTATGTTTCAATTTTATTGATTTCCACTGTATTTTAATTATTTCCTGTCTTCTATTATTTTGATTTTGAATATCCTTCTTTTTCTAAGACTTTGAGATGTAATTTTAGGTTGTTTATTTACTGACTTTCAATTCTTTTAAGGAATGTGATCAATGCAATGATATTTCCTTTCCCACTGCCTTCATAGTGCCCCAGTGATATCTTGTATTGCTATTCCAATTTACTTCTAAGTATTTTTTTATTTAATCCCTGATTTTGGCTGCTGTGTATTGGTCATTCAATATATATTATTAAGAATCCAGGATTTAGAGTAGCTTCTGTTTTTTGTTTTTTTTTTATCATTGATTTCTAATTTCTTTACATTATGATTGGATAGAATTCAAGATATTTTCTCTATTTTTTGTATATGCTAAGAGTTTCTTGGTGGCCCAAGATCTGGTCTGTTTTAGAGAAGGTTTCGTGTGTTGATGAGAAAACGTCTATTCAGTCATCGATGGATGAAATAGTCTCTATATGTCTGTTAAGGTGAAATTATTGATCGTATTTTTTAATCCTAAAGTTTCTTTGTTTATTTTTTGTTTAGAGAACCTATCCAATGGTGAAGTGAATGTGCTAAAGTCACCCAATATTATTGTGTTGAGGTCTTTTTGATTCTTGAAATTGAGAAATGTTTGATTTGTGCATATAGGTGCTCCATTATTTGGGGTATAAATATTTACAAATATTATGTCTTGTTGATGCCTAATTCCCTTAAGCAATGTGAAATGTTCTTCTTTGTCCCTTCTGATTAACTTTTGCATGAAGTCCACTTTATCTAATATGAGGATAGAAACCCCTGCTTGTTTATGAGATCCTTATTTATGATATGTTTTTTCCCCTGCTTGTTTATGAGATCCATATGAATGATATGTTTTAGTGTGTGGATGTCTTTGCCTATGAGGTTATTCTCTAAGAGAGAGCACAATATTGAGCCTTGTGTTTTAACCCAATCTGCCATTGTATGTCTTGATATTTATGAGTTTAGCCCATTTATATTCCATGTTATTATTAAGAAATGATTTTTATTCCATCATTTTGATTTATTTCTAGTTTTTAATGTGAATTAGTTTAGTTTCTTCTTTGACTGTTCTTCTAGTGTAGTTCCTCACTTTGCTGGTTTTCACTTTTTTTTTCATTTCTTGTTCATGAAATATCTTATTGAGTATGTTTTGTAGTACAGGCTTTCTAGTTGTAGATTCTAACTTTTGTGTATCATGGAAGGTTTTTATTTTATCGTCAATTCTGACGCTTTGTTTTGCTGAGTATAATGTTCTTGGTTGGTATCTATTTTCTTTTAGAGTTTGGTATATACTATTCCAAGATCTTCTTGCTTTGAGGGTCTGAATTGAGAAATCAGCTGAGATCTAGATTGGTTTCCCTCTAAATGTTACCTCTCATTTTTCTTTGGCAGCTTTAAAATTCTATCCTTATTCTGGATGCTAGAAGTTTCTGTAATGATATGCCCTGGTGTGTGTCTGTTATAATTTTGTATATTTGGGGTCCTGTAAGCCTTCTGTATTTGATTTTCCATTTCATTATTTAGGTTTGGGAATTTTTTTGATATTATTTTATTGAAAATATTGTGCATTTTCTCATTTGCATCTCCAAGCCTTCCTTTATCCTGATAAATCTTAAATTTGGTCTTTCAGGTTATCTCATATTTCTTGGAAGTTCTGTTCATTTTTCTCTTAACATCTTTTCTCGTTGGTCAACTTTGTTTTCAAGATTATATATTTTTTCTTCATTGCCTGAAACTCTGTCTTTCAAGTGATCTAGACTGCTGGTGACGCTTTCCATTGAATTATTAATTGACTTCTTGATTCCTTCATTTTAAGGATTTCTGCTTGAAATTTTTTCAAAATCTCTCTCTCTTTATCAAAGTGATCTTTGACTTCCTTTGTTTTCTCTCTGATTTAACTCCTTATATCATCTTTTACCCCACACATCAATTTAACTATGTACATTCTAAACTGCTTCTCTGCATTTATTGCACTGGGGGGGTCAATGGATTATATTATTGAAATATCCTGGTTTATTTTGAGCAGTGTTTTTCCCTTGCTTTTTTTTTTTTTTTTTTTGGCCCTGGGGATTGAACTCAGGAATACTTGACCACTGAACCACATCCCCAGCCCTATTTTTTTGCATTTTATTTAGAGACAGGGTCTCACTGGGTTGCTTAATGCCTTGACATTGCTTAGGCTGCCTTTGAACTTGCAATTCTGCACCTGGTTCCCTTGCTTATTCATGTTGTTTGTGTGTCCACCCATTTAACATTATGGATCTAAGGCAACACTGTTTCTACCCTGTGGACTTGTAGTGTCTCTGAAAGTTTCTAGTACCTCACTGTTTAGGGGAGGACAAATAATAACAGCAACCAGTGCAAACAATATACTGCATTAAACCAAATAGTTCTTGCCATGATGTCTACAATGTTAACTTTCAAAATAAACAGAAATGATATGATCAGTTATTGACTACAATAAAAACAGTAAATTTTCAAAAGAGTTTACAATTTCAGACGTTGAATGGAGGGAAGAGAAGGGATATAGGATGTGATGATTAGGAGGGAAGAGGGGAGAAGATAGACATAAAAAAATTAAAGGAAGTTTGAAAAAGAGAAATATAGAGATTAGTTGTTAGCAGAAGAAAAGAGAAAAAGAGTATTGAGGGAAACAGGTGAGAGAAAAATATATTTAAAGTAATTTAAAAAAATAGAAATGAATACAAAACTGAAAGATAATAATCAAACATCCTAATCCCCAAAAAACTGATCTATGAAAAACAACTGGCTTCAAAAATGCTAAGAATTAGAAAAGAAAACAAATATACACTTGTATAAATGTCCATGTGCCATTATGGTCACAATGAAACAAAGAAAAGAAGAAAGAAAAGGAAAGAGAACAAAATATCTTGATGAAAAGTTAAAGAATTATTCAAAATTACTCAGTTTCTCAGCAGTGTTAGTTGGGGTCATCTGGAGCATGATGCTGCACCCTCCAGATTGCTGGAATGAGACAGGTAATCCCATAGGCAGAATTCCTGGAGGCAAGGATTAGGCTTAGGTGGGCTACAAGCTTTTTACTGTATGCCAGTGTATATGGAAATTTAAATCAACACACCTCCAGGGCCCAGCAATTCCCTGTCCAAAGTGGAAGACTGCACCCCAGGGTTCTCCCCTGGGTTCCACTCATGTGGTGGAGAAGCTTTGTCCACTACATCACCTTCAGACCCCACATTTCCTGATCTTGATTTCAGTCTCCAAACTCAATCTCTCCTGCCCCTGTCCTTTCAAATTCCTGGCCAGATGCTTCTTTCCCAGCTAATCCTGCAAGCAGTCAGATGGAGGGGCAAGGGGTGAGCCAAGTGGGTTCCCCCATCCAGTGTTCCCCTGTGTAAACCTCTCTCCATGTTTGATTTTCTCCTGGTCACTTAGGCACACCCTATATCTGTCAGTGTGGGTTTGCCAGTCTTGTATTTCAGGCCAAACTTAGGTTTGCCAGAAATCAGCTCCCTCAGCTGCAGGCCCTTGCACAGTAACTACAAAATGGTTTCTTCCCTTGTTCTGTGCATGCCTCCAGGAGAGATGGTGGCTTCTTTCCCTCACAAGGATATTGTGTAGCAAGGATTTCAGTTTAGTTGGGCAATGTCTTTGATCTCTGATCGCATTCATACTCAGATATGCCTCAGGCCTACTAAAACTGTGGGTTTCTTTAATTCCCTTGTCCTTCTACTTTGCTCAGAAAGGGATCACTCTGGCTGGTGCCTCTGGCCACAACAGTGGATGTGGCACTGGAGACTGTCCAACTTCCTGAGTCCTTACTGTACTTTGAATGCCAATGTTAAATTCCAGTAACGTTCCCCCAACCCTTTTTGTTCACTGACCTTGCTGAGACGCTACCTGTCAACTTTTCTTGGTCTCATGCCAGGGTGCAATCAGGAGAGCAAATTTCGTTATTCCACCATCTTGAAAGTCTGATTCTGTATATCTGTCTTATCATCCCTTCTTTCTTGAAACTTTTTGTCAAACCAACTCTGTGCCATAATCTAAGCTTTGAATATGGTTTCATTGTGTCCCTCCTGGTTTCCTGTGTTGAAATTTATTCTATATTGTGAACCTAAGTATGGTGCTTAGAGATGAAGTCTTTGGGGGTGATGAGGAGATTAGGTAAGATGATTAGAATGTATTTCCTCATGATGGAATCCTGGTACATTTTAAAAAAGAAAGAGAGACTAGAAGAGACCTATACATATGTCTTTCTCTTGCCTTGTGATGCCCTGGACTCCTAAGTACTCTTTGGGCAGTAGGATATCACAGATGTAGGCCTGTGACCTTGGACCTCCAGAATTCCAAGTCAAAATAAATGTGTCTCATAACTTACTGTGGTATTTTGTTGTTAGCAATAGGTAATGAACTAGTATACCTTGCCTCAAACAATCCATGCAGTCTGTCATGGTATTAACTGTGTCCCTTGCAGTAGTCTTATTCCTCTTCATTAACTGGGCATATGCTACATAGCCTGTAAGTCCCCCTTAAGTTCCAGTTTTTCGTAGAAGACTTTCTGTCTCCAATAACCATTTACCTTCGCCTTTTCTGTAGACCTGTAGCACATAAGGATTCCCTGATCTTCGATCGCTAATCTACATGTTGTTGCTGTCTAGGTTTATGTGGATAAAGTTGTTGATAATTTTCCAGTGCTCTGATGACACAACTAAAGATTTCCTTATATGACTCATAAGAATGTTGGCAGTCTGACCCTTTTATGGTAATAGTAGTAGCCCTTACCATATCCTATGCAGCAATAGTCAAGTTAAATCTTCACATTTTCAAAATTACTTTCAGCTTCCTCAAGCAGCTAGACCTTGAAACATGCTGAATCTTCTGCCTAGAATAAACTCTTTTTATCAAATCTACCCCTTTCATCTCTTGCACACATTACATAGCCTAGACTATCCCTTCTCTTCTAAAGCCTTCATTTATCAGGGTTTCAGGGACAGGTATATTTCCTTTGCATTCTCATGATACACTGCAACTGTCCTCTCTGTATGCCTGCCATTCTGTGATGTAACTGTCTTTATTGCATGTGTACTTGGAAAGATATGCCAATCTTGATTTGATATTTTATTTCCAAGATTTTATACGTATTTTTAAGCATTAAAGTATAAATTTTTCCCATAAGTAGATTTTAGGAATTCTCTAAACCTAAAACCTGTCTTCTAATTATATTATATTTGATAACCTCCTTAATGTACTGAGAGGATTCACTGTTTATATTCACAGAAGGATATGGTAATGATTGACTAGTAATTCTGAAAGACCTTTTTTACATTCATGGAATTTCAAAAAAATGTATTTTTACTATACTAATGGATACATTTTTTTGCAGTTAAAAGCATCTTATATGAGTATAAAAATATCCTTAAGAGAACTAAGTTCATGATTTTCACCATTAATATATAAGAAATTTTGAGAAAAACATTATCATCAAGAATATATACATTTGAATGCACTTCTCATTCCAAACTTCTTATGAAATAGTATTTGTATAGATTTTCCTTTAATCATATGTTATTTAGAGCTATCTCTACCTTTATCTTATAATTCATATCTCAAACACTTTGGGGTTTAAATAATGGTTCAGCTTTTCAGTAGCACCTTAGATGGTTTGCTGATACCTAGCCTTTGCTGACTTTTAATATAAATTCTTGTCTAAACATCACCGGACCCTTGTAAAACTTCATATAACTCTTCTCACTTCCTTTTTTCTCATTTGTAAAATATTGGTATGAGACTGAAAGTGTTCCAATGTCTTTAAAATTCTAAAGTTCATAATCACATTATTTAAAACCTATGTATGAATTCAAATATCAACTGAAAACCTACACTTTAAAATTTCCTCCTTTAAAAATCAATGTTGAAACTAGAACAGTCTTAAATCTCATTGTGAAAATTAGCAAGATGTATTTCTTAACACATTTTGGAATAGAAGGAGACTCTGACCATTTTATTTTATTATAGATAAAATTATTTAGTTATCAAAGGTAATGGGAAAGTTAACATAAACCAGACAAAGTAGAAAATATTTTTTGGTAACAAATCATACTTCATGTACCTGCTTTTATAGATGTGGAAAATTTGCATCAAGAAACCAAATAAAATACCCAGTATACACCAGTCTAGCAAATATGCATGGTCTATAAATTGGCCCAAAATACCATTTCTTTTTCTGTCTCAACACGGTTCTGTTGCTATTTTTTAGATTTCTATTTAGTACATATTTATTGAGTGCATTGTATGTGCCATCATGTGGTGAATGAGTATGATTCAGTGGGCAGTGAAGATAGACATGGCTGCTGCTGTAGTAGGCTTATAGGCCACAGAAGCGCGAGGAAGATTTCTATGAGCCTCCAGGCTGTGCAACAGAAAGTATTTTTTGGCTGAAGTTTTTCTTACACACTCGAAATGGTTCTTTAATAGTTAGGGAATCATGCCTCCTAGCCTGCCCAGGATTCTTCTATTCCAGGATATTTAGTGGAAAGGTAACCTGGATTTCTAGTGTTTTATTTCTTTAAAACTAAGTGCAGTGTTTCCCACCAGTCTACATTAGGAGGTTTGGGTGAAATAATTTAATCTCTTAAATTGATAGTTGCTTCCTGTCCCCAGAACCTATTTTGATAAAGGAATCAATTGTAGGAGCCTGTATCTCCTTTATACTAATTATTAGCTTTATTTCAGTGGCCATATTATTCTTACTTATCCCATTATTCTCCATTAATATTTTTTCTTGAAGTTTGAATCCCAGGAAGAAGAAGTAAAGAATTTGGGTCTTTCCTTTTAAAGGAGTCTATGATCTCTAAGCCCATCTTTCTATCTCCTTTATAGCAAATCTCTACCTCTAGAGATCAGTACTTCTTATTAATAAAAAATGGTAGATAAAAGGGTCCTATACAAGTTAATTGGTTACACAAGTTTATATTTATACAAGTATGTCCTTTGCTTCTAATTTTCTTGTTCAAGCTACGTGCAGGTTGAATAGTGAAAGATGTTTTGGTGGATAAAATGGTTGTGTTGCTTACATGAATTGTGACACCTTTTCTTCTGTTTTAATGATATGAAGAAGCTAAAAGGCAGAATGTTGAAGAGAACAAGAAAGAAATGTTAGAGCAGACCAAAAAAAAAAAAAAAGTGAAATGTGAAAAAAGAAAAAAAAGGTAAAAGGCCACAGAGTATACTGCACATGATTGCATTAATTTAAAGGTAAAGGAAAGAAAAGGAAACAGCCAGAAGCAAGGAGGCAGTTGTCTCCATTGTTCGTCCATCCCAAGGACTAACAGCAGAGTGTTTCCAGAAAATAGCTGGCAGCATGCACAGCACTTTGACTCATGTCTGGAGACAGTTCAATAAAGCAGTCCTTCCTTTTCCAGAATACACCAAAGTGCTGAGATTAACCGGGAGATGTTATAGCTCCTACCCCTGCTCTGCCAACCACAGGCTTGACCTTGATGCCATTCCAATCTTCTCTGCAGCCACAGAGTAGGAAATTGTATCTCTGCCATGCTCTGTCATTGGAGTCATGACTTTAAAAGCTAAGAAATAAAATTTTTACAAAGGTAGTTTAAATTTAAGTATGAATGCTTCAGTCAATAGATCATAATTTCCTAGGTACTTGATCCGTTTGACTTTATTTTTTCAAGAAAATAAATATCTTTAGTGCCAACCTATAGCTCACATTCAGGGAATGAGTCAATGCAAAAGAATCAAAAGAATTTAGTGTTTTGAAAGATTTTCTGTCAAATAACAAGATATTGCAGTCACATGCTACGTAAAGGCATTTTAGGTAAGGACAGGCCATGTGTACAATGGTGGGCCCAGAAGACTACAACGTAACCATAACATTCCCATTGCCTAGCCATGTCATAAGCGTAGTAGTGCAAGGCATTACTTGTGTGTTTGTGGTGATGCTGGTGCAAACAGACCTACTATGTTGCCAGTTTTATAAGGGGATAGCACATACATTACGCACAGTGAATAACGCTGATAGTAATAAGTGACATTGTTACTTTTGATTATTATTTTAGAGTATGCTCCTCCAACTTAATAGATAACATGTTTACCATAAAGCAGTATGCCAGCCATCTCAGGTTTACCACCTTCCATCATGGCAGAGTTCACATTCAGTGATTGACCTACACCATCCAGGGTTGTGTAAATGTGCTCTACAGTGTTCAAACATGGATGGGTTTCTCATACAGTAATTCCCATCACTAAGGACTCATGACTGTGTTTCTAAAATTAGTGATTGGCAGAGTAGAGTAATGTGATACAAAATGTAAGCACAAAATGAAATAATTTTTTTCTTTACAATCTTCCTCAAATATAAATAATATGCTATGCCCTAAGAGAAAGTACTTTATTTTAATTATAGCTGTCTTGCAAATATACAGTGTCATATGATATATTTAAAAGACTAATCAGTTCACATTTTACTGAATATACTTTTTAAACCTTTGAAACCTATTTTTCTCATCTTCTCTACAGTATTTTTCTCTCATTTTAATTTTTAAACAATACTTTCTATTAAAAATTTGTCATGGACTGGGATTTTGGCTCAGTGGTAGAGTGCTTGCCTAGCATGTGTGAGGCACTGGGCTCGATCCTCAGCATGACATAAAAATAAATAAAATAGAAGTATTAAAAATTTAGTCATGATTAGAAATTTATTTTATGTAACTATGATATATGTTAAGATATTTTAATTTTAATAAGCATAAATCAAAGCGTTATATGCTGTTGCTTTTTCTTTTTTTTAATTAATGTTTTTTAGTACTGGGTATTGAACCCAGGGGCACTATGCCACTGAGCTACATCTCCCATTCGTTTTACTTTGTGATTTCAAGGGAGGATCTCACCAAGTTACTGAGGGTCTTGCTAAATTGCTGAGGCTGGACTGTGACTTGGGGTCCTCCAGCCTCAATCTCCTGAGTTGCTGGGATTACAGGCATGCACCATTTATCCAGCAATAGTGGTGTTTTGCAACCTGTATATTTAGTACAATATAATACATTATCAAGCATTATAACTTCATTAATAGGTTCACTAGAGGTATGACTGGGATATATAACCACATTGAAAACATAGTAGCACAGAAGAATTTTTTAAAGAGCTAAAAATAAGAAACTAATGAAAATACTTAGGACTTTTAGTACAAAATAGATTATTCATAGTTCTTTTAAATCCATGTCTTTAAGATAACATGAACAATGAGAGAGGGAGAAAAAATTTGTTTCTTCTCAATTCAAAAAATACTTTAATTTCAATTTGCAGCATGAAAAAAAAACTAGGTTTATTTATTAAAAAAAGAAAAGCAGAAGAGGACTTATGGTCTTTGCGTAACTACTTTTCTACAAGTAGTTAATGATTTTCTGAATAAGAGAACCACTTGATTTTGCAGTAACTATTATCTTGTACAAGATAAAATGTAGCCCAATATCTGCAGAGAGTATTTTCTATCTGATAGAAAATGAAAATTCCTTAAGAAAGTCACAAAGAAAGAAAGAAAGTTAAGTTCTAGGAGCTCATAGAAAGTAGACAATTTAGTTTTAGGCTCTGATATAATTTTAGAGCTGACTGACTAATCACATCCCTTGATTTTATAGTTTATGAAATGTAGGGCAAAAAGTAATAATTTTTTTCAAAAAGAGCTGTGACTATATTAAGAGTTCACTAATTTGTTTTAATGAGAAGAAGGAAAGAGAGAAGTATCATGCAATAGTAGAAACCCTGAGATGGAAAGACCAGGTCTAGACATTAATAGGATGTGTTACATAAATTACCCCAATTGACCTCAATTTCCACATCTAGAAAATGAGACTTTGCATTACATTATTTGTAATGTTCTATCCAGCTCATAATTCTTATGATTATATAAAAGACTATTAGGAATAAATGAAATATCTGCTACGATTAGAAGAAAAGTCTAATTTGAAAAGAAATACATTTTTGTTTCAATTATTAAGCAGAATATGTGTGAACGTAGATGTGCTCAACCCAAATTTATTTGTAATTAGTAGCATCAGCCTTTACCAAGGAGTTTTAACTTTCCTCCTTTGTATATTTTAAGCTGGTCATTTAAGCTAGTTATTTGTTTGTCTTATTATTAAAGGTGGCCTTTAGGCTGAAGCATCATAAATGACCACAAATTCCAAACTTAATGAAGTCGAAATTGGTGACATTTTATTTCCTTTTTCTCATACCATTGTATGATAAAAATCACACTGCATTTTATCGGGAGGATATGATAAAGTTGAGCAGCTATTCATGTAAAATCTGTACACTGTGGCTAAAGCTGGTAGATTGGCAGTTGTAGTAAGAAGTAGGTCACAAATTTATTAATGAAGGATTTTTTTATAATTGAATTATCTAGCCTTCTATATGTTCTAAGTAATGTATTGCTCAATGCATGACCATCTGTTGAGTGCATAGTGTTTTCCTGATGCAAAGCAAAACAGAATGGTTTACGTGTGAAGTAAACTACAAAAACAGAAATTTGAAATGAAGATGAAAGTGCTCCTCTGAAGAACTCAAATGCATTGGATGGTTGGTCAATTTGAGATAGAGAGAGAGGGAACACCTGAGAAAGGTGGTTCCTTTACTAAAATTAAGTCAGACTGGTACCATGATTGACTTAGTTCTAAGCCCTTCAGCATTTATCCTAGAGCAAGAAGTTAAAAATAAAATAGAAAAACCAGTGGGTGTTCATTTGGTGTTGGCTAATATCTATCAACAGTCTTTTTATGGATTATAGAGCTTTAATATATATGATTTGATTTAATTCACAGGCCAAACATCTACTCACATTTTGTTTCTCCTCTGTGTATCTGCAACAGAGATTTTGGCTTCAGTCTATATTAGATTGTGCTACGTCTGGAACTATCTAATAAACAAATATGATGAGCCAACAAGAAAATTGTTCACATGAATCCTGATTCATTTATCACTGGACCAATTATTCTGTAGGAATAATGTTCTAAGCATAAAGAACTTGGGCCAGAGAGAAAGTCTTAGTTTTCATGGGAAAGTAGGATACTGAGGTCAGTATGATGACTAACAATTGTGTTTCTTTTCTGGACAAGCCACCATTGGAGTTGACCTTTACAGAGAACCAGAGAACTGTGACAACTGAAAGAGTGGTTTTATAAACCTCAGGATGCAGTAACATTTTTGAGATGCCTCTAAAATACTATACAAAAAAGAGGAGAACAGGTCTTTCTCAAGCAACTTTCTATCAATGTCTGTGTAAATAACATCTAAGGTTGTTCATGATTCAAACCATGAATGGTAGTGGAAGACACACAGAGAAGATCTCAGAGGATTGCTGTAGCCAGGGATTTAGTGAAGACCATGGGCAAAGAGCTGCCATGCCCTATGATTTCATAATACAGTTTTCAGTGCTTAGTGGAGATTCTGTAGGCTAGTGGCAACAGAAAGGTCTTTGTGGAGATTTCAGTAACTGTAGAGGTTGGTCTTGTGCAGGAACCATGCAAAACAAAGCCTGGAGATTATAACAGTTGGTTAAGCCCTGGTGCTCAGGAGAAACTATAGTTATTAAATACCACCTTTGTCTACCAAAGCCATAGCCACAATTAGCAGGGGAACCAGAGTCAGAAAACAGATGACCACAGATAAGAGACTCATTTATGAGATATCTTCCAGGATTTTATTTTCTCTTGGCTTTGTCTGCCTTCAAACACAAGAATTCCTTGTACTTTCATAGTATTCCTTTTACTATAATTTCTAAAGATCCAGACTTGGAAACGCTACTTTTTAATATAGCTCATTTTCTAAAGTCTTGTGAAGACAGAAGTTTATATCACAGCATCCTGAAGAGAATAAAAGCTATCTCACAGATGCACTACTGACACTGTATTATTTGTAGTACTCTTGAAGTTAGTATGATAGGGAAAAGGATAGGATGTGGTATTAGAAAGAATACAAGATGGTCCAAGAGCTACAATTTTTCCACAATTTTCCTTAATTAAGCGGAGGATATTCCCCTAGCCTGTCACCTCTGGGCTCTAGCTCACCTGTGCAGATTCTCCCCTTGATTCAGTCTTCTGCATTGCTGAGTTTTCTTCCTACATTTCTTGATCTGAGTTATTCTTCACTGTGACATTGATGCATGCTCTTCTGTATGTTTGGAGCAAAGTTTGGGGTGTGGGCGAATTTTGTGAATCAAATATTTCTAAAAACTTGATATTTCAAAATTTAACATTTTAAGAATAAAGATATAGAATTGTAATAGAAAGAATATATTAATATTTTGGATAATATTGTGAATCTGTTATTGAAACCATTTATAATAAAACTACATATGTGCATCAAAGGTAATCAAACATATACCAATATCTAATGGACTGGAGAATTCAAAAGAGTGATGAGAAGCTACAACCATCATTGTAGAGTGATATAAAATTAATTCTCTGGTTCATTATAAGACATTTATAATATCTACGATTTTTGGAGTACTTACACTACATCAGTGACTATTTATAAAATCTCTCTATAGTAAAATTTTGATGTATGGCAATCATTTTGTAGATGCAAAGGCTGTAATTCAAATGATTTGAATAAATGTATTAATATCCCTCTTACAGAAAAGGGATTCCTGGAGAAGGTACATCTGACACCAAAGCTCATGATTTCTTTCCAATATAAAAGAATTCACAAGTGGAAAAGGAACACCACTGTGGGGGGTTAATCACAGCACTCTGTGGTCAGCAAAAGCCTTTCAGAATATATGGCTTTAAATCTGGCAAGACAAGTGAATGCAATAGTACAGATGAGGCTGAGAAAAACAATTCTTTCTGGAAAGTGTAAGTACATCAGAAGAGTCAGAACATAAGATTGAAAAAAAGTGGACCAAAGGAGAGAGTCAGGACAGAGATTTGTGCAATGCAAAGAGATTTGGTTTAATCCTGAGGATAACCACATTGTTAGGTAAGAATTTCAGGAAAATTGTGCATTGAGCACAGTGTAAGAAAGATTCAGAGTGAGAAACCATCTCCAGGAAACCTTGCAATATTCTATTGCAGAGATGAGGAACTAGAACAAGAAGGTGTTACAGACAGGAGCAATAGAGAGGCTCAGTGCATATATTTCTTTTTTTTTTAATATTTATTTTTTTTTAGTTGTAGGTGGACACAATATTTTTATTTTATTTTTATGAGGTGCTGAGGATCGAACCCAGTGCCTCCCACATGCTAAGCGAGCACGCTACCACTGCGCCATAACCCCAGCCCCAGCATATATTTCTTAATTGTTTCTTTTTAGTTACATGTGACAATGAAATTAATTTTGATATTATACAAGCATGGAGTATATCTTATTCTAATTAAGACCTCATTCTTGTGGATGTACATGATGGTAGGATTCACTGTGGTGTACTCATATATGTACATAGGAAAATTATGTCAGATTCATTCCACTGTCTTTCCTTTTCCTATACCCACTCCCTTCCCTTCATTCCTCTTTTTCTACTGAATTTCTACCCTTATTGTGGATTAGCTTCCACATATCAGCCAAAATATTGATGTAGATGATGGTGGGATTCACTGTGGTGTGTTTGTATATGTACATAGGAATATTGTGTCAGATTCCTTCCAGTGTCCTTCCTTTTCCTATCCTCCCTCCCTTCCCTCCATTTTCCATTATCAAATCTATTGAACTTCTTTGATTCTCCTCACCCCCCTTGTTGTGTGTTAGCTTCCACATATCAGAGGAAGTAATCAACCTTTGGCTTTTTGGACTGGTTTATTTCACTTAGTATAATAGTCTCCTAGTCCTTCCATTTATTGGCAAATATCATAAAGTCACTCTTTTTAATGGCTGAGTAATACTCCATTGTGTATATATACCACAATATATTTATCTGTTCATATATTGAAGGGCCTCTAGTTCACAATAGATTAGCTATTTAAATTAATTAAGCTTTTATAAACATTGATGTGACTGCATCAACTCTAGTATGCTGTTTTAACTGAGGAGTGGGATAACTGGGTCAAATGGTAGTTCTATTTCTAGTTTTATGAGGAATCTCCATACTACTTTCCAGAGTGGTTGCAACAGTTTTCAGTCCCACCAGCAATGTATGAGTGTAACCTTTTCCCCGCATACTCACCAACATTTATTGTTACTTGTATTCACAATTATTGTCATGCTGACCAGAGTAAGGTGAAATCTCTATAGTTTTAATTTGCATTTCTTTAATTGCTAGATTTATTGAACACTTTTTCATATATTTGTTGACTGTTCATATTTCTTCTTTTGAGAAGCATCTGTTCTGTTCCTTTGCCCATTTACTGACTGGGTCATTTGTTTTATTTTAGTTTTAGTTTTAGTTTAGTTCAATTATTTATTTTTTGATGTTAAGTGTTTGAGTATTATCTATATGCTGGAGTTAGTGCCCTATCTAAATGCAGATGGCAAAGATTTTTCTCCTTTCTGTAGGCTCTCTCTTCATGCTCTTGATTGTTTCCTTTGCTCTGAAGATCCTTTTTAGTTTGATGTCATCCTATTTGTTGATTGTTGATTTCACTTCTTCAGCGTTAGGAGTCTTGTTAAGGAAGCAGTTCCTGAGACAATATTTTGGAATGTTGGGCCTACATTTTGTTCTAGTATGTGCGGTGCATCTGATCTAATTTTTAGATCTTTGGTTCAATTTAAATTGAGTTTTATGCACAGTAAGAGTTAGTGGTTAAATTCCACTAACTCTTGTAATGTCTACTACATATGGACATCAATAAATATACTCCACCACACTAGATTTGAAGACAAGAATCACTTGGTTTTCTCAATAGATGCTGAGAAAACATTTGACAAAATATAGCATCCATTCATGTCCAAAACACCACAAAAGATAGGGATAAAAGGAACATACCTGAATATTATGAAAGCTATATATGGCAAACCCAAAACCAACATCATTTTAAACAGAGAAAAACTGAGAGCATTCTCTCCAAAAACTGGAACAAGATAGGAATGCCCATTTCTACCACTTCTATTCAACATAGTCATCAAATCTCTAGCCAAAGCAATAAGGCAAATGAAAGAAATTAAAGGGATTCAGGACTATGAAAAGAAGAGTGCAAATTATCTCTGTTTGCCAATGACATGATTCTATATTTAGAAGACCCCAAAAACTGCACCAGAAAACTTTTAGAACTCATAAATGATTTCAGCAAAGCAGGAGGATAGAAAATTAACACCCATAAACCAATTGTGTTCCTATACTTTAACAACGAATCAGCTGAAAGAGAGATTAAGAAAACACTCCTATTCACAATAGCCTTGAAAAAAAAAAATTGGGATCAATCTAACAAAAGGAGCGAAGGGCCTCTACATGAAAACCACAAAAAACTAAAAAAAGAAAATGAGGAAGACTTTAAAAGATAGAAAACCTCCCATATTCTTACATAGGCAGAATTAATATCATCAAAATGGTCATACTATCAAAAGCACTATACAGATTCAATGAAATGCCCATCAAAATTCCAATGATGTTCTTCACAGAAACAGAAAAAGCACTATTGAAATTCATTTGGAAAAATAATAGGCCCAGAATAGCCAAAGCAACCCTTAGTGAGAAAAGCAAAGCAGGAGGCATCACAGTACCAGACCTTAAATTATGCTACAGAACTATAGTAACAAAAACAGCATGGCATTGGGACCAAAACAGGCAAGTAGACCAATGGAACAGAATAGAAGACACAGAGAAAAACCCACATAAATACAGTTACCTCATACTAGACAAAGGCACCATAAATATACATTGGAGAAAAGATAGCCTCTTCAACAAATAGTGCTGGAAAAACTGGAAATCCACATGTGAAAAAACTAAATTTAACCCATCTCTCACTCCTGCAAAAATCTCAACACAATGCATATTGGTCAGTTAAAATCAGTTGGAATTACTGATTCCCTAATATGTGAGTTGACCCAGAGGTTGGATCTGAAAATATAAACCTAGAGTTCTATGTAAGATGACTGAGTAGATTATGTGACATTGATGAATTCAATAGAAAGAATAGGTTCTGACAGTTATGCATTCCTATGTTATTTTTTTCATTTTACATGCTGAGGAACATTATCATATGCCAATAAACCATCTGAGATGTTTGGAACCCAACATATTGTTTAGACCTATCCAAGAACAAAATAGCATAATTCATAGCCCAACATGACCATCTATATAATCTGAGTTAAATTTGTGTAAATTACTTAAATTTAAATTACTCTAAACCTCAGTATCTTCAACTGTAAAATTGATAAGATTACAATACCATATAGAGTCCTCATGAGAACTGTATGTTATTGTCTATGAAAAACAATCAAAACACTACCTAGCAGGTATATTTCTGGTGGTGGTTACAGTTTTTGTTATTACTCATTAGTTTTCTTGGTACTATGAAAGAATTTAAGCAGGCATATACATTTATGAATGGGTTAACTTATTAATCAGAGCCAATGATCTGGGATGAATGAATAATATAGAAATAGTGAATAGTGAGTGAGAGGAAACTGAAGATGGAACCCTGTGGACACCAATATTTAAGACACAGAGGATGAGAAGACTGAAAATGTGCTTGGGAATAATTAGTCTGAGGATTGAAGGAAACACGGGGATAAGTGTTGTTCAGGCATCCACAGGGGTTGATTAAGAGTAAAGTGATTAACAAGTTAACAAATGCAGAGGTATAAAGAAAACATGTGAGCAATTTCTCCATTTAGAGGTGGCAGGAGGTAGTGTTTCAATGGAATAGTAGTGGCCAAAAAAGGTCACACACCAGATTGCAGCCATTTTAAAATTGCTGAATTGTGTGGAAGTGGAGATAATGAGAATGTATTTATCCCTATCTATCTATATCTAGCTCTCACTATATTTGTTAATGTAAATGCACTACACATAATTGTGATAAAGGTATGGAGAAGTGAAAAGGCAAGGGAACCCAAAGAGCAGGATGGTCAATCAATGTTTGTAACTTTCAAAATGGAAAAACTGGAAATCCACGTGCTAATAAGATAATAGATTAATAATAAGATAATAGATAATAAGATAATACATAAAAATGAGACTGAACACATGAATAGCAATAATTATATTATTGATATGTATATTGATTTATAAGAAGGAATATAATATATTCAAAAGCCAGAAAACAGAATGAATGTATTTTTATATAATATGCAAATTTCATTTTCATCTGATCTGCTAAATGTGTTTTTCTTTCATATGACTTAATAAAGTCAATCAAAATTTAAAGACATCAATTCAATGGTTAATCAGTAAATACAATCAACTACCAACTCTGGGCTTCCAGATTTTTATGGACATTCTGTAGCATGTCTGAGAAATGCATGGTCATGTGCTAGTGATAATGAAGGCTTCACTTGGGCAAATCTGGCAATGCTGGAAGCATGATCTAATGTCCATTAACAGCTGTAGCATTGTTCCCACTGTCCAGTGGTTTTCAGAGTCCTGGGCAACTGTATAAGAAACAGGGTATGTTGGCAAGTAGTGTCATTGTCATTTTTCCCTGTTAGCTTTTTTGCTGCTATTTGGGATGTTGCCTAACACTTTCCTTTCCTGACCTTTTTGAGAACCTTGCTTTCTTGTTTGCTGATCCTGAGAGCTGTCCTAAAATCTTTCAAAGGATTTCCTTTATGTTTTGATCAACGAAAAATGGTGTGACTTGTTTATAACTAGGAATTCTCAGTGATAAACCTGTGGTATTTCCTCACTGATGATATTAGGCACAAAAGCTTCATGTTCTTTTCATGGAGAGAGTGTTACCAAAGGAAATAATTATCCAACAAAATGAAGGTGATTTGTGGCATCTGTCCATCATAAACATGCATTATTCCAGAGAGATGAAACTGTTCACACAAAGACATGTATATAAGCATTCACAGTATCTTTATTTTTAATAGCCCCAAATGGGTGGATGGTAAATAAACTGTGGTGCATTCATACAATGGAATACCACTCGAGAATAAAAGAAGAACTAACTATTGAAATACAAAGCAGCTGATTTGAATCTCCAGGAAATTGCACAGGATGAAAAGAAAAAGATAATCTCAAAAAGCTACATACTGACTGATTCCATTGTACAATATCCTTGAAATAACAAAACATAGAAATGGAGAAGAGATTAATGGTTGCTCAGGAATGGGGAATGAGAAAGAGTGGGAGGTTAGTAATAAGAGGCAACATTAGGGATCTATGTGGTAATGACAGTGGTTTTCATCTTGACTCTATCCCTGTCAACATCTTGCTTGTGATATGCATCATAGTTTTGTAAGACATTACCACTAAGAGAATATGGGTAAAGTTACACAGGATGCCATTCCTCTTGAAACTCACAGAAATCTTTAATTTTGTTAAAATAAAAATTAACAAGTGAGTTGAAAAATATGCAATTGCTTATAAGAAAAAGACCTGTTCTCAAAACTAGACCTTATTATTTTGATGTGTGGATTTCCCAAAAAACAAAATGAATATTATGAAGGATTATGCAGAATTGCTTACTACAATAATATTTTTTAAAAATCACAAGCAATTTGAGATTCCTTCTTTTCATGGTACCCTGCAAATAATTTAGCTACCCAATCTCCAACAGTGAGAGATAAAATTTGAAAAAAAAATGTCTCCTTCTGACTATTATGTTCATTTCAGATCATCTAATATTCCATCTAATATTCTGAATATCAAAATAAAATATTTACAATTTTCCTTCAACTAATAAATGAAAAAAGTAATAAAATATTTAATTTATATGCATAATAACAGAATCAATGAAGAATAATTCTTTGGGAGCCCATTTTGAACACTTGAGGGATCATTGATAAGAAATATATAGAAACATTGCTACACTGATGAAAACATCATTTTAAAGAAAAATCTCAGATTATTTCATGCATTGGAAACCATTGTGAGCTTAATACAATATATGATTTCATTTATTTGATAAAGAAGAAAATCTTGATTTTGAATCATATTTTTCATGAGCTGCGTTCTTATCAGTGATTCTGACTTTTTTTTAAAGTGTACATTTTACTTCCCTAGAATTTGTGAATATACTTAGTGTCAGGATTTTTTAATGGTTTCAGTAAGACTTGGATGTATAATTAATTGTCTAAGTCTTTCAGGTAAACATCTTGTATCATCTGCTTGAGATGCAGGAAAAAAAAATCGCTTTTTGCTTCAGAAAAATAACTCAGCAGAAATCTCAGGACAATGTGAGGAAAACAAATTTGGTCTATATACAGTTTAGCTTAGATAGGTAAAAAAGCTAAATAAAAAATAAGTCATCTTTATTGAACACTTTATGGGTCATCATTTAAATGATATTGGGAATAATTATGAGCTCCTCTGGCCAAACTGTCATGGTTCAAGGAGAAGTTAGGCAGATAGATACCAGTTCAAACCTCCCAGTGCTAGAGAAGTTAAGCCTCATGTAGGCTGGGATTAAAATCAGCAAAGACTTGTCTAGTTATCTATAAGACTCAGCAGACACCTTGAAACATGGTAAATAATTCTGAATACAAATTCCTAGATGATCTTAAATATGAAATATAAATCCATAATCCTTTCTTACTGCTAGACAGGAACAGTACAAAAGAATTTGCTGAATATAATCTCCTTGAATTAGGGACTAAGATAAATGAAACATGGTTTACAACTCAGAGTACTGTTGTCCTTTCACATGAGGCTAGGATTCTTTACTGTTGTCACCAATGGAAACTCTAATTGTTATTTTCATTATTACTTGGATTTCATAGTCAGGCTTTTCTAACTTTTACATAGCCAAATGAAAAGGCAAACATGATGAGAAGATGTTGTTAAAGAAACAAATGTTGAAAAGTAAAGAATATGATTCCAATTTTATTTAAAAACACCAACTATAACATATTCATGAATTTTTTCAGTACTTAGGGACAAATTTTTCATGTAATGCCAATATATTAACATTGGTTGTTTCTGGGGAGTAAAATTATGTAAACCAATTTATAAAAAAGTAAGATCATATAAATCGTTCATGTAGCTCTATTTTTTTTGAAGTAAAAAGAATTACATATATGAATACCAGAGATGGCATATCCATTATCAAGACTAAGTCTAAGACCTGAACACTTTAACTCTTTTTTTTTTTTTTTTTGGTACCAGGGATTGAACTCAGGGGCACTCGACCCCTGAGCCAAATCCCCAGCCCTATTTTGTGTTTTATGTAGAGACAGGGTCTCACTGAGTTGCTTTAGCGCCTCGTCATTGCTGAGGCTGGCTTTTTACTCGCAATTCTCCTGTCTCAGCCTCCCTAAGTGCTGGGATTACACGCTTGAGCCACCGAGCCTGGCTTCAACTCTTTTTTTCAATAAAAAGAGAAAAGAAAAACAAAAATTTCATAAATGTACATAAGTCTACATTTGTGAAGGAATAAAATATTTGGAAGTTTTTGTTGGCTTTTTTTAACTATCAAATCTAGAAGTTTTATTAAGGAAGAAGCACATAACTAATCACATGAAAAGATAAAAAGAGAAAGACATAATTACTTATAAATATTGTTTTATGCATATCCCCATGTGAAGAAATACCTGTAATAATACAATGAAATAATCAAAAGGTATAGGTATAGATTTATTTCATTTTTAGGCACAGAAGCATACTTTTATATAACATTTTCAAGGAGTATCAAGGCCTCAAGTGATTAAGCACTGAAGAAATACAGAACATAAAAATGGGTAGATGTGTGTGTGTGTATGTATGTGTGTGTGTATGCTATCAGATTTAAACTTCTCTATCAGAATAAGTTAGATCTCTTTTAGTTTTCCTCTTGATGTCATTATCTTTGCTTTTCTTTTCCTTTTTTCTTTCCACTTCCTTCTTTTCCTCCTCTTTTTCTAGAACAAAGCATCTTCTTCACCAGAAGCAAAATAGACACTACTTGAGATTTTTATCATGAGTATGTGACCTAGTGTCTCAGAAAACAGAATAAGCCTTGACAGAGAATTAGAATAAATGTACAATTATTTGAAGAGCAATCTACAAAATATTAACTAGGAGTCAGCTGGAGAATCACCCAAAGAAGAGATAGAGAGGAGACAGGGACTGGAGAAGTTTATGATTCTCATCAGTAAATTAGATCAAATATATGCATGTTTTCTCTTATAATGGTTCTCTCTGTGTAGATAGATATAAATTAATAACCATAAAATATATTGTCAAACTGACTATTATAATCTGTGATCAGAAATAGAAACTTCAAAAAATCCAATTGTATATAGAATGAGTACCAAAGAAAACTAAACTGTTTCAGATCAATTTTGGAAATGATCAGATGAAACCTAGATGCCTGGCTCCACTAACTCACCAATGTTAATATGAATATAAACTTCCATGTTCCATGCAAAATCAATTTTTAAAATAGTTTGGATCTACAGATATGGAACCAGTCAATATGAAGGATATGCTACTTTTTTCTTCCTAAAGAGTATATAAATCCCTTTAAAATGTAATTTTAATGCAATGAGAATGCCTTTTAATGTATCATTATAATTATAAATGTATTATAATTTAAAATGAGTAGAAAAGATGACATTAGCTTTTGGTTTTATTATCACATGCATTTCTAGAGAAGTAAAAACTTTTAAAAACAATAAAATCTGTGAATCATTTACATAAAATCTTCCTTAATAAAGTAATATGACCACAAATGTTTTTAACTATACTAAAGGCACATGTAATATCTAGGTGTATTAGCTGTATGATTAGAGTCATTTAGATAAAAAGAAAAATTTAAAGATATTTTGCTCAATGTTTTATATTTTATAAAATATTTTAAGATATCACAATAGTTTATTAGCATATTTGCTAATGTTTGATAATTAAGGGATTAGACTGTATAGTTCTAGGGAATGCTTCTTTGCATGTCTTCAGGTAAGCTATTGAGTGAGAATTCAACAGCCAAGTAGTCTAGTGGAGATTTTGATAAGTTCTTTCAAATTATACTGGAAGATTACAATAGAATTACCACCCTGACTGGGTCTGCCTAGTTTGACATTAGCTTTGTTTCAGTGGAACAGATTCTGGTACAAAAGAAAACAGCAGGTTAAAAAGACATAAGGAACGTAGCTATGAAGGAGGTTTCATGCTTCAAGGAGGTAAGGAGGAGTGGTTTGAATTTTTAAAAGATGAGAGAATAAGCCACTTAGATCTTTCAAAGTACAGAAATAGTCATTTTTACATAAAAGCAAGACTCAGAGCTTTTGAGTTCAGAGAACTTCTTCCTGGAGCTACTGATACGGCCACACCAGGGATTGTCAGATATTGCAGGGCACTTTGTCAGCTGTCAGGAAATAAATCTCTCTATCAGACAGAAGCAATCTGAGTTGGAGCAAATGCTCCACAGCGTGTCACCCCGGGAGCTCTCAGCATGCTTCGTGAACAAGGACTCCCTGATGTATTCTGATTTATGTATATCTGTAAGTTACTCCTGATATAGAAAATGGAAGAGACTGATCAAGAGGGCTCTCACACTCTAAATGCTTTTATTCAGTGGCCACCTTCCTCAACCTATCATGCAGGGCTGCAAGGAAATGGAAGTATCAGAGGCTCTTCCCAGCAGGTCTTCCCTCTCTACCTTGACCCACTTAAAGGGCTGTTCCCTGAACTACCGTTCAATTCCTGTGTTGGTAAAGAACAAACAGCAAGTAGTTATATTTGTGTTTTAAAGGTTCTCCTGTCAATCGGTTGTCCTTTTGTATGCCACGTACCTTATCATGCCAGAATTTATCCAATGAGTACTATGATACAAACTTGTCCACAGATTTTATTTGTTCTAATGCATGGAACTGGATTTCTTTTTATGATCATTATCATGTGTCTTGCCTGGTGTTTTCTTATCCAAGATTTCAGGAGTGATTACCTTTCATCTTCATTTTGTTATGTTTCCAATCCAGCAAAATTTACATTATATTGAATTTGTGCTAATATTAATGGGTAAAAATGTGGATATTATTATTTAGTTGATGTTATACTGTCTTTCATGTATAATTTACTGAAAGATAAAGATTTGAATATACTGAAAAGTAGCTATGAAATTTGTAACATATAATACTTGCAAGTAAGTTTTAAGATATGCCCATCAGAGGTTAGCTTTGCAAGATGCATAAAAGTAGCACAAAAAGTCATGATATGTGGACTGTAGATTGTATAATTCAAAGGCATATATGCATGATGCATATATGTGTATATACATATATATGCAATATACACACATATACATATATATGCATACATATATACACATATATACATATATATGCATGCACACACACATATATACATATTGTTGTTGATAGAAAATATACAGAAAGGTTCTGAAGAACATTCTTTAATGAGGCTTTAAACAAAACAGGAGGGAAGTGTGAGTTCAGCAGTATTAAAAAAACAATAATAAGGGCTGATAAAACTGAGGAAGACATTATACGTTACAGAAATCATGTGATATACTATAATTATGAAGAGTTTTACAGCTGATTTTTTGTTTGTACTCAGAGTCAACAAATGTAATAAATTTTAAATATTTAAATATGCTTCATATTTTAGTGAGGTAGAGAGCACCTAGAGAGTAAAACTACACTTTATGTAACATTGTATATAACTAGTCATCTAGAAAATTATTTTGATAGAGTAATTTGATACTTTATTTCAAATTCAAAGACATTTGTTGATTGTAAAAATAACTACCATTCACAGAATTTATTTCATTATTTGATTTGAACTTTAGAGGCATAGAATTTACATTTGCCCTTATAATACTAGTTTTTCTGTAACTACCACCTCCTTGTTTGGACTTCTCTTTTATCTGACTCAAGTTAATCTTTGTTTTGTAATGTTTTTCTACTAGTAATTCCCTTATTGTATACTAAGTGAGTAAATTCCTTCTGATTTTCCCATGGCTTCTATTTTACTGCATTCAACTAAAAAAGAGTCATATTATGTCATATATTTCCACTGGACAATTCTTGGCTAGACCGTGTGAGTTCTGTTGAAAACTGTGATATGAAGGTAGTCTTTAAAAATTACTAAACATAATTTTGAGTAATTCCAGAATTAGAAGGTATTTATTTTAGGGACTCTTCAAAAATGCTAGAATGAATGGAGAGAAATGACATAATTCAGCCCTTGGCTCTGAACATCTTGCTCCCCAACCATCCCTGAAATCTTGTTAATGCTAAAATAAAAACACTTGATACAATATATTCACAACTAAAGCCACAATTGAGTCTCATCTGTGGAAGAAATGGAAGCAGAAAGGCTAGGGAGTTTGCCATTGTGACCTGTACAACTCCTGTTTGGGATGCAGCAATAATAAATGAATCATGGAAGTGCTAGTGAAGACCAGAGTTTTGCTTTATGCATTTACAAAAGAATTGTAGAGCAGAGGGCTGGGCTGAGTCATAGGATACAATCCTCTCACTGTGGGTTTGGTGGCAATAGCTGCTTAGCTGTACTGAAAGTTAAAAAGTAATAGTTACATTTGCTAAGGGTGTAGAGATCCAAAAGTAGTGTACCAAAACTCTGCTATAATTTTATTAAGATTTTGTTAGTGTTGATTTTTCAAATTTTAAATTCATGATATTGTATAGAAAAAATAACTGAAAAGACTTCCTATTCACACACTTCCAAAGCCAGCACAGAGATAAACAGCATATTGATGGGAACAAAAAGTACTTTGAGTCTATTAAATTTATATATTAATTGCGATCCAACACAGCTGGCCCCTTCATATTATTGGTGAACTATACTGATGCATTTTTAAAAAAGCTAAAGTGATGGCAAATAGCAAAAGCATTCTAAAAAAACAACTATTTTTAGTAATGCACATTTTATTGATAATATTATAGCTATTTTAATGTTTTGGAGAGTTTAATCTTTAAAAATGATAGGTGGTATAAAGTATCAACTGAATCATATTTTTCCACATGTTTTTTCAATTATAGTTAAGATTCTTTTTCCTTTGATTATTGTTTTAAATTTATTCTACCACAAAACTAACATATTACTGCTCATGTTGCACTCATTTTCTTTCTGCAACAAGTTTAATGAGTTTTATATATTTGACATTATAATTCATAATTAAGAAGTAATAAGCTAATATTTATGTTTTAACACTAGGTCCAATTTTGAGAAAGTTAAAACTATAAACATGACTAGCTTTGAATTTAAGCAATTAAAAATAAGTACAATATAGGTCCTGAGTTCCCTTTAATTTTCCTCTGCCTATGGCAGTTTGTTTAGGTAGTTTGTTGACTTATTATACAGATACCTGGCATTAAGATAACGTTCACTTTGGCAGGTAACTACTTTGATAACCGTTCGCTAAAGATAGCTGATACATGAACATAGGGCTTTAAAAACATAATAATTTCTAATGAAATAATTCATACTGAAAATTATTTGACTATTTTAAAAATAAAATAATTAATGGTTGTGGAGTTAATATATTGCTGAACACTATTGCTAGCATCAGCCATTATGAGATCCAAAGCTTATGCTCTGTTTCCTCAATTCTAAGATGTCAATATCTGTAAAAGGTACCATCGATTTAAAATCAGCTTCCCTGAAGGAAAAAACAAGAAATGGATGGCAAGTTTCTTTTTAAATCCATTGTAGGATGCATCCTAATTTAAGGAATGTTAAAATGTGATGAAATATTGGCCTTAGATTAGAGCAATGTGGCAATTTATCTGTGCATTTACAATCCAATATTCCAAACAAAACAAATGCACCATCACAGCTGACAGATTTTCATTCAGAACAAATTTTCTTTACCTAAAGTTTTATGGCTTTGCTTATGTTGTTGTAAATGGTATTAATAATGAGTACATTCAATTTAGTATCAAGTAATTGTGTGATCACTTATCCCTTGCTATCCAGTTTGGGAAATGCATAAAATACATTCTGAAATATCACACTGTATAGTAATATTCCATTTCTAGGTATAAAGAACATGGGGTTATAAGAAGCTTACATTTTACTAGGAAGAAATAAAAATCATTAGAATACAAAAATCATTATATAATTTATTGTGACCACCAGAGCTTTTCTTCCCATTAAAATTTGTCAGAAGCGAAAGTTTTAGGTGGAACATAGAATCTGATTTTATGAAGTAGATTGCATTTGAAGTTATATTCTTGAAAATTGAATTTGCATAACATAGAGGAAGACACTAAGACAAAAATGAGAATATTAATAAAATAAATTAAATTTTATTAGCATATGAGGGCTTTTAAGAATAAAACAAATAGATACATTCTAAGGGAAAGGACTAGGTTGTTCATATAATTTTGCCCTATGTGTATTAATTATATTTATATAAAGTGTTTAAAAATTTGTTAAAAATTCCAAGTTTTACATAAGGTAACCACATAACAATTTCTAGAAACAGCCCAAATCACTTCTGGTAAACAATTTAATGCTTACATTATTGTGTATGTGTGCGTGTGTGTGTGTCTTTGTTAGTGCAAAATTACCACTTCTGTTTGATCTTACGGGTAGATGTGAAACAAGCAGAATGGAATGAATTCAGATAGTCTTAGTTAAGCCTATCTTATAAGCTTAATTAGGTATATACCAGCTTGAAATACATGTGGCTATAAAAAGGCATAAGCAACTTATAACCGTTCTATTGTTTTGTTTTACTCAGATTCCTTTGTGTGTGTCTATGAGTTTCTATAAAGGCAGTAATTGTTACTTTCAGTTGTTGCTTCTGGTTGTCCTTCCTGATTATAGTGTGTGTGTGTGTGTGTGTGTGTGTGTGTGTGTGTGTGTGAGAGAGAGAGAGAGAGAGGGAGAGGCAAGAGAGGGAGCGGGAGAGGGAGAGGGACGGAAAGACTGCATAGATAGTACATTGGTAAATGTCAAGTTTATAAAATAAAATCCCCAAACCAAAGTGTTTGGGTCATTCTGCACCAAACTTTATATTATAAAAATATCTGTTATAGTACAAATAGCCTATAATATTAAAAGAAATATAAAAAAGACAAAAACAACCCCACATTTACTACTATATTACTTGTTTTATTTCTATTTCCCTTTATTCCTTGACCTATTTATATGTATTTTATGTGTTTAATTATAATATGAATAAAATTTTCACTCTTTTTAACGTACTATTTACAAATTTAGGTTATTTCATATTTTTACTTTTATTTGTTCTTTTTATTATACATGACAATAGCGTCTATTCTGACACATTTATCCAATGAGAGAGAAAATGAAAATGTTAAAAAATAAAGTAACTTTTATTAGCACATGAGGGCTTTTAAGAATAAAATAAATAGTTACATTTTAAGGGAAAGGACCAGGTTGTCCATATTAATTTTGTCCTATGTGTATTAATTATATTTACATAAAGTGTTTAAAATTTGTTAAGTATCTATTATTCTAATTTGGATCCCACCACGGTGTATTCATATATGTCTTCAGGAAAATATGTCAGATACATTCTACTATCTTTCCTATTCTGATTTATCCTCCCTTCCCTTTGTTCCCCTTTGTCTAATCCACTGAACTTCTACCCTTCCCTTGTTTTGTGTTAGCTTCCACATATCAGAGAAAACATTCAACCTTTGATTTTTTGGTTTTGGCATATTTCACTTAGCATGATAGTCTCCGGATCCATTCATTTGCTGGCAAATATCATAAAATAATTCTTCTTTATGGCTGAGTAATATTCCATTGTGTATATATACACCTTATTTTCTTTATCCATTCATCTGTTGAAGGGCACCTAAGGTTGGTTTCATAGCTTAGCTTTTGTGAATTGAGCTGCTATAAACATTGATGTGGCTGTGTCACTGTAGTATGCTCATTTTAACTTCTTTAGATATATACCAAAGAGTGGGATAACTGAGTCAAATGGTGGTTTCATTCCTAGTTTTTTGAGGCATCTTCATACTGTTTTTATACTGGTTGCACCAATTTGCAGTCTTACCAGCAATGTATGAGTGTACTCCTTCCCCCACATCCTTGCAAACATTTAGTGTTACTTGTATTCTCAAATATTGCCATTATGACCAGAGTAAGGTGAAATCTTTGTAGTTTTAACTTGAATTTTTCTATTTGCTAGAGATGTTGAACATTTTTTTCAAGTATTTGATGACTGTTCATATTCTTTTGAGAAGTGACAGTTCATTTCCTTTGCCCATTTGTTGATTGGGTTATTTATTAATTTATTTATTTTGCTGTTAAACTTTTTGAGTTATTTATATATCCTGGCGATTAGTGCTCTCTCTGAGATGGGGGCAACAAAGATTTTCTCCAATTCTTTAGGCTCTCCTTTTACATTTTTGATTGTTTTCTTTGCTCTATAAAAAGCTTTTTAGCTTGATACCATCCCATATATTGAGTTTTTATTTTTCTTCTTATGTTTGAGGAGTCTTGTTGAAATAGTTGGGTCCTAAGCCAACACATTGGAGTGTTGGTTCTGTATTTTCTTCTAGTAAGGGCATGGTTGTTGGTCTTTGATCAGCTTTGAGTTGAGTTTTGTGCAGGGTGAGAGATAGGGTTTACATTTCATGCTGTTATGTTTTTTTGAGATGATCTGAAATAGTTTTAGCATAATATTTAGATTCATTTCCATTGTATGCCATTGCATATCAATGTAATTCCTTAAAAATTTTCTTCCTTAAAGACCATCATGAAATGACATACTTCATATTTTAACTTTTTGTATTTGTGTGTAACTAAGAAATTTTGCACTCGTGGATGAAAAATAAAATGATAAAATAGTAGTTACAAAAACAAACAAAACAATATCAGATGTCAAAAACGAAAAACAGACAGACAAAAGCAAATAGACATAGGAACTTACCACCAAAAGTTGCAGAAGGGCTGAAGATGTAGCTTAAGGGCAGTATGTTTGCCTAGCGTGTGCAAGGCCGGGGGGCTTAGTTTCCATCACTGGCTCTAAAGAAAGGAAGAAATAGCAGAATGAAGAGTTAACTAAGAATACATGTTGAGGGGCTGGGAATGCGACCTGGTGGTAGAGTATTTGCACGACATAACGTGAATCCCTGGGCTCAGTCCCCAGACAATACATCACACACATGCAAACACACACACACTCTTCCCTTTCTCTTCATATGTATATTCTCTCTCTCTCTCTCTCCATATATATATATGATTGAGAGATTTTTCATTAGTTTAATTTTATTATACTTATTACAAGAACAGCATTTTCCTATGTATTAAATGCTTTACAGCTACATAGAAAAGGAATACTTCAACTGAGAAACATACTAAATAGTTTTACTATATATTCTTTACATATTTGGTTTATTATGACTTTTGATTTTTGTTTCCTATTTGAATGTGCTTATGGTATCAGTGGTGTGATATTCATGTTACTTGAGATAATATTTGTAAAACAAGGTAATTTGTTACTGTTGTTACAGTATTTTAATTCATTATATAAAATAAGACATCTTTCTTTTTTTTTGGTACTGGGGATTGAACTCAGGGGCACTCGACCACTGAGCCACATCCCCAGCCCTATTTTGTGTTTTATGTAGAGACAGGGTCTCACTAAGGTGCCATTGCTGAGGCTAGTTTTGAACTTGCGATTCTCCTGTCTCAGCCTCCCTAAGTGCTGGGATTACAGGCTTAAGCCACCACGCCTGGCTAAGACATCTTTCTTATAGTCAACACTTACAATGAAAATATTTTATTGATTTATATATTATACAGTGGGTGGTTCCCCTCTTATCCGTGGTTTACTTAACATGGTTTTATTACCTTCAGTGAGTCTGAACATATTAATGGAAAATACAAAAAATAAATGAATCATTATGAGTAACTCGATGAGCTCTTATGTTCTCCTGTTCTGTCCTGTCCAGACACGAACTATTGCTTTGTCCAGTATATATATCGCTGCACATACTACCTGGCCACAGTCACTTGGTAGCTGCCTTGGTTATCAGATGCACTGTTGCGATATTGCAGGGCTTTTGTTCAGGTAACCCTTACATAGTTACCTAACACTAAGCAGCGATGCTTACTTGTACTGATTTCACTTCATCTCATCATGTAGGCATTGTATCATCTCACATCAGCCCAAGAAAGATGAGTATTATACAATAGAAATTTTAAGAGAGAAATGACATTCATATAAATTTTTTCATGATATATTTTTATAATTATTCAATGTTATTTTTATTGTTAAATATCATGCTGTAGCTAATTTATAAATTAAACTTCAACAAACATACAAATACATGTGTATCTTTAAAATGTAGGATATTTAAAGTTTAATACCAACCATGGTTTCCATCATCACAACTGGGGGTATTGGAATATACCTCTTGAAGATAGGAAGGAAGGACTAGTGTGATAAAATACACTTCTTTGAAACTGCTTAGTGATTTATAATTTGTCTTAGTCTGTCCAGGCTGCTCTACCAAAATTAGCAGCCTATAAACAATAGAAATTTATTTCTCATGGTTCTAGGGGCTGAGAAGTCCAAGAGCGTGTGTCAGCTGATTTGGTTCCTGGTGTGGGCCTGTTTCCTGGTTCACAGTGGTGATTTCTTTGTGTATCTTCACATGGTTGAAAGGGTAAGGTCTTTAGGGTCTCTTTTATGAAAGCACAAATTTCATTTATGAGGTCTCCACCCTCACAATGTAATTACTCCTCACTAATTTATCATATACTGATGATAAACCTTCAGTATATGAATGACACAAATATTCAGAACAGAGCACTATTTATTCTATAGTTTCTATAAGTTATATTCATATGTGTAAATATACGCATAGACACCTGAATGATTCCACATGTAATAGTCTAAATATGTTAAGAAAATAATATTTTAAATGAGTGCTTCTCCATACAAAAACTTTGTTTTTTTTTTTTTTTTTTTTTTTTTTTTAATAGCTTTATTTTATTTTTATGTGGTGCTGAGGATCGAACCCAGTGCCTCCCGCGTGCTAGGCGAGCACGCTGCCACTGCACCACAGCCCCAGCCCCCATACAAAAACTTTGTGATACACTTTGATAAGCTTAAGCAAGTATCAGTTCCATTGCCTTATAGTGAATAAGTCTAAGAATCATAGTGTCTTCAGTTTATCTCTATCAAAAACTAAGATTTTATAATCTTCATTTCCATATTTTATGTAACTAAATAATTTTTATGAATTCCAAATATAAGATGTATATTTATTGTTATTTTATTCCCTGAGTATTCCAGTATGCCCAGACCTTGGGCAGCTATTTTTTACCTATCAAGTAGATAGATAAAATGCATAAGTATGTCAAAAACAACAGGAGAATAAATCAGTTTGATAAAAGAAAGAACATTTGAGAGATCAGTGGAATCTAAAGATCAATACAGGTAAAATTAGACCTTAATGAGATAATAAATTAACTGTTAGGTAATTTTTTTAAAAAGTCCTTTCTATTTGTAATGAATATGAAACATTAATGTGAATGGAAATTGTATTGTGAAGATATTTTAAAAAACGTTGAACACTTGTTTGCTAATAAATTTTAAATCTGGATCATACTTGTATGTGTTGGAACTTATTTTAAAATGAGTAGTAGACCCTTAAAGACTAATAATTTAAAAATCCCTACAAAGAACTTTACCTAAAAAGGACTAAGGAATATGTATTATCTAGAAACCTTCCTCTCAACCTAGCATGTAATTATTAGTCTCAGTGTCCACATAGCAACCGAGAACTGCTAGTCTATAAAAGTAGACATTTGAAAATATTAAGGAAAAACCTAAAAATGGGAGTACTGAGAGAACTTAGTAGGATAAAAAAATGAAAGCGAAGAAACTGGCTCTAGCATTTACAGTGACTTAGTTTATATTCAATATATCTTTAAAGTTGACTGTACTCATTGGGAGAAGGGGTATGGAAAAAGAAACACATAATGTTGGGCATCTAAATAACATTAATTCCAGAGAGTTTGAGTAGATAAATGCATGTTCTGTTAATATGATTTATGAATTACAGTGCATACATATGAAAAGAAACAAATTAGGTATACAAAGAAAATGCAATACTTATAGAAATATCCATAAATTATAAATTTAAAACAATGTATAGGATCAATTAAAATTTAAAACTTCTGAATGACATGTAAAGTAGCACATATCATAAATAAATTTGAATCAATTGCAATTATGTATATGTATACATGCACATGTGTATATATATGTATGTGTGTATATAGATATGCATGTATACCTATCTCTATCTGTACATAGCAGAAAACAGTGTTAATATACCTAAATGTACAAACAGCTTATGCACATCAAAGAAAAAATGTCCAACAAATCATTAGAAAATGAGCAGAGGAGTAAGGTAAGACTTAAAAATATTTAAGAAAAATGGGGGTGGGGAGCTTAGTCATCTAAAGTATTCAATACTAAGAACATTCAATAAAAACATAACTAGTAATTATTTAAAATTTAAGATTATGTTTACTTTTTGGGAAGGCACAGTTTTACAATGCTTTATTCAAATTGGATATGTACTTACCATTTGTCCTATTAACTCTAACGCTTGCATTTGAAATGAGTGAAATATTAGGCCAACATTCAGACTTACAGAGATGAGGGTTTTCTTTGCATTGCTGTTTTTAATACTTCTAAATCAGATACAAACTTATTATATGATGAAATATACATACAAAATACAATCATGAAGTTATTAAAATGAATCATATAGATAAAAATATTAAATTGGGCTGATGACTATGCTATATATTTTAGTTAAAAAGGCACATCATAAAGTTGAATGGTTGTATTTTTGTAAAGTCTGAATGTTAAGATCATTATCTATGACATGTAAGTGAAAATTTCTTGGAAGTTATCAAAGTGTAAATCAGGGTGAGAGAGGAAGAAATTTCTTTATTCAAAGTATAAATCAGAGTAAGATATGTGAGGGAGAAAGTGCATATTTATGTATTGTGATTGGATCCCAGAAACAAAGTAATATATAACTAGAGATTATAAGAAATCAAGAGCATAAGGCATGAAGATAGGAGTGGGGAGGATTGTAGGAAGAGAGTCCTAGGAAATATAAGAAGTGAGTGTAAAGGTCCTGAGGTAGAAAAATGTTTGTAGTGGCTCAGAAGACAGAAAGAGGGAAGGTGTCTAGCCAGATAAAGTGAGAATTATAAAGCCATTGTTCTGGAGATTGGAAGCCATTAGATGGATTTAGCAGAAGCCTCTGGGATCCAGCCCACTCTCTTAAGGTCACTGTGGCTTAAGAAGAACTTACAGACAAGGATAGCAGCAACTTCTAATATCTTAAGAGACTATTATAGTAATCCAGGAAAAAGTAGTAGTGGTTTAAACCAGGGTGAGAGTTTTAGAAATGATGAACTGTGAGAATATCCTATTTTAGGTAATATATGTATTATATTATTTAGTTTCTAGAATATGAACATAATACATATTTTATATGTGTATATAATAAATAGAATATTAACAAAGACAAATAAATGGTTGTCTCATTTACAAACTTGTCTCTATCATGCATTTTTCAATATTACAAAATATTCCAGAGTTTACTTAAGGTGGATATACCTCTATTTTATTATTACTTAAACTTCCATTGGGTAGATGTACTAGTTTATATAACCACTTCCCTACTGATGAACTTTTTCCAAGTTAATTATTATAAATAATGCTGTAATAAATAGCCTTGTGCCTGTTTATTTTCATATTTTGCCATTATATCTTGCAAGTAAATTCCTGGAAGTAGGATTGCTAGGTCAAAAGGTAATTGCAACTTTAATTTTACTACATTTTACCAGATTGTCCTTACATATTTCTTTTTTTCCTGACTTCATTTATCATTAATTCTTATTAAGTACTATATATTCTTGATGGAGATATTTTAAATGTAGAGTCCACATGGATTGCTGATTATTTGAACTTAAAGGATGAAAGAAAGACAAGAGTAAACAAGGTTTTGGGCAAATGTTTACATATTTTAATTTTATTCAGTTTGAATTCATTTAAATTTATGAAAAAATGGCTACAACATTTAAATAGTAACAGGGAGATTGTGTGAACATATTAGACAGTGCAAATTGAGATACTAAGGGTGGAGAGGGGACAGAGTCAGTTGAGGACTGTGTTATTGTCCACAAAGTTAACATCTCAGATCTGGAGCTGAGGAGGAAGGAACCAGGAAGGAGACTGAATGGAGTAGCAAAAGTCAGGGTCAGAAACTAATGGAGAACAGAGCTTTTAGGTCAAGTAATGAAGGCGAGAATTCTGGGCAATGGAAAACTTATGAATTGTTTATTTTATGTAATTTCCCATTTTATAGTTTCAGACAAGAGTTGTTCATAAGTAACTGAAAACATGGAAAGCAAAATTATAGGAAAAGGTAGACTAGTGTAATTGACCAACGGTGGTTTTTTGAACTTAAAAGGGCTAGATATATCAATGATTTAATGTTAACTGTCATTTTATTCTTTTTTTTTTCTCAAAAGTTGAATTTTAATACATAACAGAAAAAAACAAATTTTCAGAAGCTGTACACACTATTCACTGAAAACATTTGTTGAGGCAAATAGAAAAAAAATTGTTACAATCATAATTTTTCTAACTTTGCACAAAATTATAAGCAGATTACATTCTTCATATTAAACATCTTTATATGCACTTTCA
>PVHX01012404.1:0-33617 GCA_004024805.1 Geosciurus inauris
TCCAAGCATGCTGGCCTCCTCCCCACTCTTTGAACCTACCAAGGAATTCCATCTCAGGGCCTTTGCTCTTGCTGTCTCCTCTGCCCACACTCTTCCCGAACACCTGCCCAAGCTCCTCCCTCAGGCACTGTAGTCTCCGCTCACGTCCTCCCTCCCCCGGAAATCTTCAGTGACCCCCATCTCAGATCTCCCATCACTGTCCAGCTTCTGGTCCTCCTTACATTTTCTTCAGCACTCTTCTCTGTCAGGTAGTATAGACCTCTTCATTTACTATCTGACTCCTCTTCTAGAATATAACTCCATGAAGACAAGCTTTTTTCTGGGTTTTTTTTTTCTCCCTTATATTCCTAGCCCCCAGACAAGTGCCTGTCACATACTCAAATAGCAGGAGTATTTTTCCAAATAAACATTGAAACTGCAGCTAGACACAAGATTACAGGTCCATTTAGCAGGCATCTATGTGGGAGAGGGAACACTAATCATGGGTGACCCCTTTTAAGTACCTATTCCACCCTGGTAGGCTTTAGTATATAATTTTTTTAATCCTTAAAAAAAAAAAAAAAAAAAGATCTTTTCTTCTTTTTAGCTGTGTGACCTTAGATGATAACTTAGTTTATCTAAGCCCCCATCTTTAGAGCAGATAACAAATAGTACCTCAAAATGTGTGAGGATTAAAAAGATGATCCAGCCCCTAGCACAGCACCCGCCCCGGCCTACACCACTCTCCCATCTCAGACAGCGCTGCTGAGCATGTGACAAGGGCTGAAAATCACCTACTAGATGGAACAGATTGGAGGTCACCTGAGTGTCACTGGGGAGGCTCCAGTACAGAGGAAGTGATTTGCCATGAAGCAGAAAAGCTGAAAGGGCCAGGGAAATGAGCCCAGGTAAACAGGACGGATTTAGATCCACCACCTGGGAGACGAGGCCCAGGTCCAGGCCACTGGAATCAGCACTCTGGTCCCAGGGCAAGGGCCAGTTGTTCTGCTTTGTCCATCCTTGTGGTGCCATCAACAAACACCAAGGTGTCTACCACACTCCTGGCAGAAGCCAGGGGACAGGGAGTCCTGGTGTCACATGAATGTGATTGCTACCTTCTCGGATAGAGAAATGCAAAGATAACCTCACTTCATGGAAGTGGCAACTTTGCTAAAGAAAGGAAACCCCCGGTGAGAGAAAGACGGAGCCAGACAGAAGAGCACTAACCCAGAACTCAAATCATCAAGCTCTAGGAGAGCAATAAGGAATTCCAAGATAATCAAACTCCAAAAATATGTGCTTGTGAGTTGTTTCCTAATTTTCTAGCATGTTAAATAGCTTCCTGTCCCACTATGGGAACTAATCTGCTTATTGACAATGTTACCCCATCTCAGACACCAGCATCAGGCACCACACTAAAAGCTGAGTCTATTCTTACAGACTAAACAATCTCATGCATGGTGTAGCTTACATTGTGAAAGCAAATAACAAGCAAACACAAACAAACATGTAATTTGAACAGAGATAAGTGCTCTAAAGAAGGAAAGAATAAATAAATATTCTTTAGAATGACTGTCAAGGAAAGCTTTTCTGGGGTGGTGACATTTCACTGAAGCCTAAAGGATGAATAGAAGTTAACTTTGTGAAGAAAAGAAGTATCCTAGAAAAAGGACCAGCTCAATGAAACTGAAAAATAAATGCTCTGACCTACAGCTTTGGAAACCTACCAGGGGTCCCTTGTTAAATCAAGAAATTCCATGCATCATTCTCTCTCCATCTCCAACCTCAAGCTTGCCTCAGACAGTTCATATCAGGTCGCCTGTGATTTTTTTAAAAGGAGGAGCAGCAATACCTGCTCTTTCTTCCTTCTTTCCCTGAAATGTTGCTGCTGCTCAAGATTTCCATGAGATATCGCCAGGTGGCCATCTGACTCTATGCATAAGAAATCAACGTTAGTCCTCCTCACTATAGAAGTGTTTTCCTCATGAGTTTTCATTTATATAAACTTGGCCCCATTTTCCATGGAAGATAATTTTTCTATTTATAAAGTGCCAGCGCCTGCGCCGGACCAAAGTGAAACCAAGTCGGCGAGGGAACCACGGATAAACACACACACACACAACAACGATTCTGAAGCAAAAGAAGCTCGAAGCTTGTAGCTCGTTTATTTTTAGCACTCTGGGCTTATATATCTTTCCTACCCCCCCGGAGGCGTGGGAGGCGTGGGAGGCATGGAACTGCAGACCCAGGTGTGGAAATTGCTCAGGCTGCAAAATAAGCTCAGACCACAAGAACACGGGAGTTCAAGGAATGGTCAGCACCTGTGGCTTCTCTCAGAAATCAGGGTACAGCTGGTTCTGGTAAACAGAAAGTAGCCATGCATGCAAGAATGCTCTCACAATTCCCCTTCTCTTTTCCTAGAGCCTGTCTTAGGTTGCAGGGACCAAAGAACATGGCTTACCTGTCATTGGGTCTACGGCGTGGATGTTAACCGCCATAGCCCTGTCTTAGGTTGCTCAAGTCTTCATCCCCGTCTTACCCGTTATTGACTTCCTAGGAGTGCACAATGCCCAGCCACACTTGGGCAGAGGGATTGTCATGGGAGAGAGCTACCATGGCTTGATATTGTGCATGCTGTTGACACCTCATAGATCAAAGTACCCTACAGCCACAGCATATCATGAGCAGTATTGACAGTACGAGCAGTCCAACCAGAGCAACAGTTCCAGCCCATTTGTGCAGCATCATACCAATCTGTTGGAACAAACCTAACACTGCCCCTGAATCCAGCAGTTTGACCTTGGTATTATTTAGGGCTGTAACTTGTTGTAATATAGTAAAGGTTCCATGGGCCATTCTTGCATCAAGACAGGTGGCCACCTTACCAGGCCCTAATATCGTTACCCAGGCATGAAGAAGTCAGCAGCATAAAAATCAGGAGCTTCATGATGACTAGAAAGGGAATTCTCCAAAGAATACTCACGAGCTCTTCAATAGGTCTTCACCAGCATCATCAGACTCTGTAAAACACAAAGAAAGGCTTCCCAGGAGGGAAGAAGCTCCTGGACAGATTCTTAGGTTATAACTTCCCTGACACATCGGTCAGTGACCCAAACAGGAGTGTCTACATCATGGGGATAGACACAAACAGACCCTCGGGCTTGAGAAATTACAGGATCAGGACCGTGGCATACTCCTGTCCTTAGATCCTTCCATTTCACTATCTTTTGTGTCACCTGAGGAGGGTTCCAATGTTGAACAGCCGCGGAATTGCCCTGAGTATCCATAGTCAGAAAATTTAAAATATAGAGCACATGGGCAAGGCGTCCATGAGGAGAGGTGAATTCTCCCTCCTTTGCTTTAGAAAGACAGGACTTCAGAACTTGATCTGCCCGTTCCACAATAGCTTGGCCCTGTGGAGTGTATGGAATGCCATGTACTAATTTAATGTCACAATCCGTGCAGAAGGATTGAAAACTCACAGACGTGTAGGCCGGACCGTTATCAGTTTTTAAGGTTTTAGGAACTCCCATGTAAGCAAAGGCCTGTAAACAGTGCGCTTATGAACATATTGCAATTTTCCAAAACTCGGCACATGCATGACATCCATCTGCCATATATCATTAGCCATCAGCCCTTTTGGATTAACCCCGTAATGGGGGAGATGAATGAAAGGGGCACAATTAGGGCAGGTAGTAGTAATTTGCACTGCTTGTTCCTTAGTTATACCTGTATGGTGTTTGAGGGATTGGGCATTACAGTGAAATTTGTTACGGAATTTTTGAGCTTGCTCCAGCGTGGCGCCCACAATGCACGTATGAGAGTCTGCCAGAGCATTACCCTCAGATAAAGGGCCAGGAAGACTCTTGTGAGCCCTAATATGTGTAATAAAAAAGGGCCAAAGATCCTCCCTGCTAGGGATTAAAGGGAGGTGGTCTTCCCACTGAATAATACTTTGGTTCCTGCTTATATTGTTCTTTTAATTCCCACTCCTGTAATCTCTCTTGCAATGTCTGGATATCCTGTTCCAATTGCAATTCCTCATCTTCCTCCTCATCCTCTCCTTTCCCTTCCTCGCTATCCGTTTCAACTTCTTTAAGGGACTGGGTAGAAATCGCTTCTTGGGCAGATTCAAAGGTCTTAGATAACTCACTGACTTGTTCCTGAATCAAAACCTTTTTCCTTAAAAGAGTCCTTACTTAGCCTCCATACAGAGAAGGTGGTAATGGGAAAAGACTGCGGCCCCTCTGTGTGTAGCCTTTTCTGTAAGTCCGCACGGACCTGTTCCCAATCTGGAGCATTGAGACCTCCCGAATGAAGGAACCAGGGACTAGACTGCTCTATAATCTTTAAGAAGGCCCTTACAGTACTCTTTTTTAGCCCCGTACCCTTTTTCTTCAACAGAGTTTCGATCTGATTTTCCAACAATTCCCTACTGTGGGTAGTGCCCATCTTTACCTGCACTATTAACCATTCACCCCCTACTTACCGGCTGGTCCTGGGGTGTCCGTCGGTGTTCCTTCCCTTCTTCCGATCTCAGTGGAACCTCCAGATGCCCAGCGCCTGCGCCGGACCAAAGTGAAAGCGAGTCGGTGAGGGAGCCGCGGATGAAAAAACACACACAACGATTCCGAAGAAAAAGAGGCTCGAAGCTCATTGATTGTCAGCACTCTGGGCTTATATATCTTTCCTACCCCCCGGGAGGCGTGGGAGGCGTGGGAGGCGTGGAACTGCAGACCCAGGTGTGGAAATTGCTCAGACTGCAAAACAAGCTCAGACCACGAGAACACGGGAGTTCAAGGAATGGTCAGCACCTGTGGCTTCTCTCAGAAATCAGGGTCCAGCTGGTTCTGGTAAACAGAAAGTAGCCATGCACGCAAGAATGCTCTCACAATAAAGTTTACTTGGAACCTTGTGGTAGGAGAAGGAGGCAGGAGGAGGAGGAAGAGGAGGAAGAGGAGGAGGACAACCAGGGTGTATCTGATTGCACCGTGCTCAGTCACGATTTTAACAGTCAAAATGACTATGATTCCAACTGCAAAGATTTTTTTTTCTTCATTTTATCCTTGCTATGATTTGAATATACTTTGTCCCAACCAGAAGAGGGAGGGAGGTTCACGATGAACACTGGAGATGAGTTTGAGGCTTGGCCAGCTCTGGTTTTGACATCAATCAATAGATTGCCATTGGCCTACTGGGGACAGCTGCTCTATTCACACAGCACCCCCCACCCCACACAGGCCCAGTGTAGTGTTCTGAATGGTGGTTTATCAACTGAGCACCCTCTGGCACTGTGCTTAATAAGACACTATCCAACTCTCTCAAAGTTCACCCTCCAAAGAGAAGAGAAATGGACATTGACATCAGCCTACAAAAAACAACAACACACACACAAGCTTCCATTGAACAGACAAATATAAAATTCATATACACACAACCCTCATTTTCCTGCCCCATTATCTGAGCCAGCACTGGAGAATTAGAACAGGAAGGATGTCCATTCCTCTGGGAAGACAAGCCCCACCAGCCCAGGGTCCACACAGTTGTGGAGGCCCTGTTCATTATAAATGTTCTACACATCCACAAGCCAAGCACAGTGGACTTGGAGGCTATTCTGGATTATGAAGTGTATGTATGATGCTATCTCTGAATTCATTGTTATTTTATAGAGACAAAGCAGGAGAGAGGTAGAAACTGAACAACCCTTTGTATTTTCCTTCAAAACACTCTGCTGAAGTTTTCCAGTGTTAGAATACTTTTAATGAAAAGTGCTTATTTATTTGGCTTGTCATCTCTTGACACTTCTGGAACATAGTCCCCAAGTAGCCTGGGAGAACCAGCTAGATTCTGAACAAACAGAGCCCGATTGCCACATCACCAGAGCCAACCACTAGACACGTGAGTGAGGCCAGCTGGGACTGAAAACCCCACGTGACCGTCCTGCTCTCGTCTGAATGCTTGCCCCAAACCCAAATTCATATGTTGAAGCCTATTCCCCAATATAATAGGATCAAGCAGTAGGGACTTTAGGAGATGACTAGGTCACGGAGTCCTCATGAATGGAATCTGTGCCCTAATAAAAGCGATCCTAGCTCTCTGGGTCTCCCCAAATTCCAGCCCAGTGCTCCTCAGCAGCCCCAGGTGGGGCTGGGTAGTCCCGGGTGTGATGTGGGAGACAGTGGCATGGGTGGTGAGTCTTGGCAGTGCCTGCATGGTGCCATCTCATGGGTGCACAGAGAGCAGGAGCTGTGGGAGAATGGGTGCCTCCATCCAGATTGCAAAGGATGTCCTGGAAAGCCCCCAAACCATGGCAGAAAACCACCACTAGGGCAGGCAAAACGGAAAACCCCTGCCCCCCGCCAAAATGCCTAGTAGAGCCACAAAGTCAGGGCCCCCCAGAACACTGGGTGCTAAAACATCTGCCCAGCAATGCTGCAGAGGTCAGACCTCTGCCCTAGTGGGATGGAGGTAGGCTTATTCTGGAGCCATAAAATTTAATGTTGTTTTCCTTGTCAAGTTTTGGACTTGCTCAGGGTCTGTCACTCCTGTCTTCTTATCTGTTTATCCCTTTGGAATGGCAATGTCTGTCCTAGACCTGTCCCACCATCGTATTTTAAAAACAGCACGTCTGAATTCACAGGTTCACGGCTAAGGAAAATTTTATCTCAGAATGAATTTAGTTGAGTTTCACTCATATCTAATGTAGATGACATTTCAATGATACTTTAGACATAGACTTTAAACTTGATGATGGAATAAATTAAAACTTTTGTGGCTATATATAATAAAAATAAAAATAAATGTATTTTTCATCTGAGAAGGAGATGAATTTTGAGGGTCTGGGGTTGGAAACTATGATCTGAATGTTTGGTCCCCTCCCAAGTTTATACACGGAAACATGATCCCAATGCAATGGTATTAACAGGAAGGAACTTTAGTAAGCAGTCAGGTCATGGCAGTGAGGTTCTCCCCTAGGTGAGAACCATCCTCACGAACAGGATCTGTGCCATTAAAAAAGAGGCCCCATAGAGCAACCTTGCCTTTCCAACATGTGACGATATAGCAAGAAGTCTCCATCTATGAGTCCCACCAGGCACCATCGTGCCTTGATCATGGACTCCCAGCCTCTAAAATATAAAAAAAAAAATGAACTTCTTATAAACCATCTAGTCCACAGTATCATTATAGCAACTTGAACAGACTAAGACACATTTCCAGGTGACTCAAGTGTGTAACCATGTGAGGAAGGTCAGGAGAGATCAGTAGAACCACCACCCAGCTGAGGGCAAGTCACACTAACAATCTATAGAATCATGTGTTAAGTTTTGGGATGGTTGTAGCAATAACTGACAGAGTCTTAACAAGAGAGTGGTCTAGACACCCTTAACACCAAGAGTGTTGCATAATGCATGGTTAAACTCCTCCTATATTAACTGCTACCACAGGAGCAGTACAAAAATACAAGCATCAAAATATCTAGGGCAGGACACTGACAACTGACAACTTTTTCAAGTCCTAATTTGATTTTAGGCACAGGTTTGCCTTCAGGAACGTCAGATCAGAGCAGGCATCGGTACTTAACCCTCCAGGCTAAGGACCTCCATCTCCCTTCCTTACCTTGTGCTATCTGCTCCCCACTGTCCAACCAATGTTTTCACTTTTAGTAACATTATTTACAGGGTCTGTCCCGAACACAGACCTGCACCAGAGCCACCCTGGTCTACCCCAATACTTTTTTTTTTTATATTTTTTTGGTTGTAGATGGACACAATATCTTTATTTAATTTTATGTGGTGCTGAGGATCGAACCCAGTGCCTCACACATGCGAGGCGAAAACTCTTCTCCTGAGCAACAATCCCAGCCCCCTCCCCAATACTTTTCTCTTAATTCTGAGTCTCAGAATATTTGGAGTTGAATTGTGTCACCTCAAAATTCATATGTTGAAATCCCTACTCCCAATACCTCAGAAGGTAACCTTGGGAAATAGAGTCATTACACATGTAAATGGTTAAGATGAGGCCATACTAGAGTAGAGAAGGAAGGGCCGTTAATACAATAGACTGATGTTCTCATAAAAAGGAGAAATTTGGGTAGATGCACACAAGATAAACACCAGGTGAATACAGATATCAGGAGATGCTCCTCAAGGCCAAGGAATGCCAAAGAGTACCAGAAAACCACCAGAAGCTAGGGGAGAACCATGAAACCGATTCTCCCATGGCCCCTTCAGAGGGCATAGTCCACAGAGTGCTGGTATCAGACTCCTAGCCTCCAGAACTAGGAGGCAATAAATGCCTGTTGTTTGAGACACCCAGTTTTGTCATGGTTCTCTACTCTGTTTTTTAAATTAGGTCTTTTGAAATAGTAAAATCCAACATGTCCTTTATTCTAAGAAACAAACAAAACACCTAGTTTAGTTACAATAGCCCTAGCCAATACACAAGGAGAAAGTATCAGGGGTCCCAGTTTCTTACTATCCCAAAGTGCCTTGATTTCCTTCAACAAATTACAGAGTCTCTTCCTTAGCTCTTTGGGTTTGTTAAAATAAAAGGCCCTAAAAAACACTTCCCCCAGGTTGATGGCTGGGGACTAGCCACACTTGCAAGTTACTCAGCTTACAGAAAAGTGATTCTGCTCCAAGGTAAAAAAGATCTCTTGCATATGGAGAAGTGATGTGGCATAATTTTCTTAGTTTTCATAACAACAAATTTCACTTTATATACACTATCAGTTTAGGTCGTACACATTATATGTTTGCTTTGTTTACAGATTTTTTTAATTCTGGAAACCCTGGAGGAACAAATCTTGTACGTGCTTTTAATAATTCCAAATTCAAATGCCACTTTTGACCAATCATCATTTCTCTGAACAAATTATTTCTCATTTCAGCACTTGCTTATACCATGCACACATCCATATCTAAAATACATCCTGCTAAACAAGAAAGAACATAAATAAATTAAGGATTTTGATTCAAGTAGTTAGAGAAGATCACAAAGCTAGCCAAGGCAATGTAGAAAAAAAGAAAATAATAGAAATATAAGCATGAATTAATATATTAAGAAATAGATTTAGAATAATTGAAAGATACATGCAAGAGCTATTATTTAAGAAAATAAAGCAATAATTTGGCCAAAAAAATTTTTAGGGGGAAAAAAAGAAAGAAAAAAGTAGAAATGATAATGGATAAATACAGACAAAATCAATACATCAATACAGACAAAATTAAAGATTGAAAATCTCAACTGTCTATAGATCACTAGGTAAATTTGAAAACATAGACAAAATGGATACTCCATGGAAAAAGTAAAATTAGCAAAACTGATGTCATGACAGATCAAAATCTTGTCCTCACAGACTCAAATCCTTGAAAGAAATTTAAAAATTTTGTCAGCTTATTTCTGGGAAGAAGTGCTGGTCTTGAAGTTTTCCAAGGAACTGTTCGTTCTTCAAGGTTTGAATTCCAATAGTATATATACTTATCCAGAGGTTAGAGAATGCAAAATCATTTTTAAATCATCTTTTAAAAGCAAGAATAATACTTCCAATTCTGTCCATAGTGCAGTATCATAGAACAAAGTTACCTTTCTAAATAAAAACAAGAAAAGGCAAATTGAGCAGGAGATGCATTCTGTTCTTGGCTCTTGTGTCTTTGTGAGAGATTTCAAGCAGGATAGGAGGCTTAATAAAATATAGCAAAGTTTATTTTAAAAGAAGGAGGGAAAGTCTCTTTCAGAGGAGAGAGTGGGTCACTCAAAGAGGAGATGGGCAACTCTGTTCCTTGGGTCCCAACTTTTACTGGAATTAAAAGCACCACCTCCTAGCTCTTGATTGACAGCTGGATTGCTTTAGATTTAGAAATCTAAATGAGTGTCTAAGTAAAATCCATGGGGATGAAAATTTATTATTACAATAAGTTAAATAATATGCCAAGGACCTAAGGCATCTTTACTTGTCTTGGTTTGCACTGATTGGTTTTATCTGGAATCATTTCTTAGAGGTTTTATAATAGTCTTAGGCTGAGCAATCTGCCTTGAGTAAATAATACTCAGCCCTGACAATAATATGCTGTTTGTTATGGGCTATTATCTAAAGTTAGAGCAGAGCCAGGATGACATTGTGTAAGCTATTTCTTTAAAACCATGTTGATAAAGAGCCAATCAAATATAAATTAATAGACAAGTAAAAGGAGATGGGGCAGGGGGGATGAGGGGGATAGTGATCCGAAATCAATTCCCATGCACGTATGAGTTTGTCAGGATGAGCCTAAATACTATGTATAACTGCAACATTCTAATAAAAATAAATGTATTTTTTAAAAATGTTGAGCGTTGGCAAGTAGGCTCAGTGGAATTAATCTCTTGTTTTCCACATTCCTGCTGCTCATGTGTACCTGTTCCCTATCAGCTGAACAGTAGGCAAGGAAGGACAGTGGTCCCCAAAAGCCAGAAAATATGTAAATGAAATGAGCTTTAGGATTTTCCATTATCCTACCTTGAGAAAATTTCCAGGTTCCAGTCAGGGATAGATGACCCAGGTGGAGTCCAGTGGACTGGGAATTCAGGAGATGAGGCAGAAGGCCCAGGGAGATCAAGACAGGTTTTACAGGAATGAGTAATAGGTGAGTATAAATAGAAATTCAGGCTTTTCAATCCAGGTATGGTGGCACATGCCTATAATCCCAGCAACTCAGGAGGCAGGAGACAGGAGGAAACAAGAGGATCGCAAGATCGAGGCCAGCCTCAGCAACTTAGAGATGAGACTCTACCTCAAAATAAAAAATGTAGCCTGGTGGTTGAGTGCTCCTGGATTCAATCCCCAGGAAACAAAGGAAGGAAGAAAAGAAGGAAGGAAGGAAGGAAGGAAGGAAGGAAGGAAGGAAGGAAGGAAGGAAGGAAGGAAGGAATTCAGTTTTTGCATATAGACATTTATAAGTCCCAGCACGAATCTTGAAATTTACTTTTTTTCCTCTGAATCATGCACTTTTGTTGCAAACAACTATCCAGATGTGTAAATGGATCTATTTTTGGACTTTCTATTTTATTCCTTTGATAATTCTTTCTGTATATTAATACTAACTGTATCTGTTACTAAAATTTTATAACTCTTGAATCAGGGAGTGGTTTGGTTTGATTACAATTTGTTGCTACAAACTAATCCCCAAAGTCTTACATTAATGGTATTAAGAGGGTGGAACCCTAATCCAACTATGCTGTTTAGAGGTAGGTAGGGCCTTTGAAAGTGATTAGGTTTAGATTAATTGTTGGGACCCAGCCTCTCATGGTTGAATCACAATGACTTTATAAGAAGAGGGACAGAGACCAGACTCAGACACATACATACTCCCTGTCTCTTGCAACATAGTGCCTTTTGCCATCTTTGGACTCTGCAGATAAAGGTCATTACGCAAGTTCAAACCAATGGGACACACCCAATCATGGACTATGAACCTTCAAAACCATGAACCAAAGTAAACCTCTTTTCTTTCTACTACATATGGATTTCCAATTTTCCCAGCACCATTTGTTGAAGAGGCTATCTTTTCTCTAATGTATGTTTTAGGCACTTTTTCTAGTATGAAGTAACTGTATTTATGTGAGTTTGTCTCTTTATCTTCTATTCTGTTCCATTCGTCTTCTTGATAGTTTAGGTGCCAATACCACACTGTTTTTGTTACTATAGCTCTGTACTATAATTTCAGGTCATATATTGTGATGCCTCCTGCTTCACTTTTCTCACTAAGGATTGCTTTGGCTATTCTAGGCCTCTTATTTTTCCAAATGAATTCCATGATTGCTTTTCTATTTCTATGAAGAATGTCATTGGAATTTTTATGGGAATTGCATTGAATCTGTATAGCACTTTTGGTAAGATGGCTATTTTGACAATATCAATCTGCCTATCCAAGAACACAGAAATCCTTTCCATCTTCTAAGGTCTTCCTCAATTTCTTTCTTTAGTGTTCTGTAGTTTTCATTGTAGAAGTCTTTTACCTCTTTTGTTAGATTGATTCCCAAGTTGTTGGGGGGTTTTTTGTTGTTTTGTTTTTGTTTTTTGTTTTTTAGGCTATTACAAATGGGATGGTTTTCCTAATTTTTCTTTTAGCTGATTCTTCATTGGAGTATAGGAACACAATTGATTTCTGGGTTTTAATTTTGAAAGTTAATTCCAGTGAGCCTACTTGCTACTTTGCTGAATTCACTTATAACTTCTAGAAGTTTTCTGATGGAGTTTTTAGAGTCTTCTAAATATAAAATCATGTTGTTGGCAAACAGAGATAATTTGAGCTCTTCTCTTCCTATTTGTATTCCTTTAATTTCTTTCTTTTACCCAATTTTCAAGAACTATGTTGAGTAGAAGTGGTGAAAGTGGACATCCCTGTCTTGTTCCTGTTTTAAGAAGCAATGCTTTCAAATTTTCTCTCTTTAGAATGGTGTTGACCTTGAGTTTATCAAATATAGCTTTGACAATGTTGAGGTATGTTCCTTCTATCCCTATTTTTTTCTAAAAGGTAGCCTTTTCAACAAATGTTGCTGGAAAAACTGGAAATACATATGTAGTAGAATGAAATTTAACACCTATCCCTCACCTCACACAAACTTCAACTCAAAGTGGATCAAAGACCTTATAATTAGACCAGAAACCCTGCACACACTAGAAGAAAAGGTAGGCATAATACTCAAACATGTCAGCTCACGAACTGACTTCCTTAACAAGACTCCCAAAAAGCAAGAAATAAAATCAATAATCAACAAATGGGATGGCATCAAACTAAAAAGTGTCTTCACAGCAAAAGAAACAATCAAGAGCATGAAGAGAGAGCCTACAGAATGGGAGAAAATCTTTACCACCTGCACCTCAGATAGGGCATTAATTTCAAGGATATTTAAAGAATTCAAAAAACTTATCACCACAAAAACTAATAACCCAATCAATAAATGGAGAAAGAAACTGAACAGAACTTCTCAAAAGAAGAAATATGAATGGTCAACAAATATATAAAAAATTTTCAGTATCTCTAGCAATTAGAGAAATGAAAATTAAAATTCCAATCAGAATGGCAATTATCAAAAATACAAGTAACAATAAATGTTGGTGAGGATGTTGGGGAAAAGGTACACTCATACATTACTAGTGGGACCGCAAATTGGTGCAACTACTCTGGAAAGCAGTATGGAGATTCCTCAAGAAAACTAGGAATGGAATCACCATTTGTTATAGCTATCTCACTCCCTGGTATATATTCAAAGGAGTTAAAAACACCATACTACAGTGACACAACCACATCAACGTTTATAGCAGTTCAATTCACAATAGCTAAGCTATGGAGCCAAACTAGATGCACATTAACAGAAGAATGGATAAAGAAAATGTGGCATATATACACAATGGAGTATTATTTAGCCATAAAAAATGACTTCATGACATTTGCCAGTAAATGGATGGATCTGGACACTATTGTGCTAAGTGAAATAAGCCAGTCCCAAAAAGCTGAAGGTTGAATGTTTTCTCTGATATGTGGAAGTTAACACACAATAAAAAGATTGAGGAAAAGAATAGAAATTCAGTAGACTGGACAACAGGGAATGAAGTGAAGGGAGGGAGGATAGGAAAAAGGAAAGACAGTGGAATGAATCTGGCATAATTTTCCTATGTACATATGCTAAAACACAATAGTGAATCCCACCATCTTATACATTTGCAAGAATGTGGTCCTAATTAAAATAAGATACATTCCATACTTGAATAATTATATCAAAATGGATTCTACTGTCATGTATAACTAAAAAGAACCAATTTTAAAAACTATGTTTTCCTCCCTCTGATATTTCATTATAGTAATAAAAAACAGATGAATAGAGCTGGTGTCATCTCTCCATTTTTGCTATTTGTCAAAGTTGCTTTTCCTACTTTAGGTCCCTTGTTCTTCCATTAAAAAATTTAGAAACAGCTTGTATATTTCAACAAAAATAATACTGTGATTTGCTTGACATTGAGGTGAATCTATAGATGAATCTGGGAAGAACTGATGTGTTAACAATATTGAGTCTTCTGATTCATAAACACATTTATTTATGACTTCTTTGATTTGTCTTAAGAAAATGTTATGGTATTATGCATCAACAATGTACAAGTATTGTAAATCTTTTGTTGGATTTACCCCTAAGTAGCAAAGATTTTGATGTTAATTTGTTTTGTATTTCCTTCTTAGATTACAGAAATAAAGTTAATTTTCATGTATTGATCTTGTGCCATGAAATAGTCCTAAACTTATCAATTCTAGTAGTTGGGATTTTTTGTGTAAATTCCATGATACAGTCTACATAGGTGATTTTATTTCTTCCTTTACAGTCTAGGCATCTTTTCTTATTTCTTGCCTTATTGTGCTGTCTAGACCTCCAGTATAATGTTGCATATAAGTGACAAAAGTAGGCATATCCCCTTTCCTGATCTTATGGAGAAACCATGAGTCTTTCACCATGAAGAATGCTACACAAGCCGGGCAAAATGGTGCATTCCTTTAATCCCAGCTGCTTGGGAGGCTGAGGCAGGAGGATCTTGAATTCAAAGCCAGTCCCAACAAAACTGAGACACTAAGCAACTCAGTGAGATCCTGTCTCTAAATAATATACAAAATAGGGCTGGGGATGTGGCTCAGTGGCAAAGTACCCCTGAGTTCAATCCCTGGTACCCTTACCTACCCCTTTCACAGATGCCCAAAATCATGTTGAGGAGATTCCTTTTTGTTTCTAGTATTCTGGGAGTTCATGTAAGGATGGATGTTGGATCATGTTTAATGTCTTTTCTGCACCTACTGAAATGGTCAAATGGCCACCTTTCAACCTGTACTCTGCAGCAAAAGAACAGGGCTGGAACCTGGAACACATCCTTAACAGACGATAAAGAGTCCTTACCCACTGTGCCAAACTGTTACCTTGTACGGAGTGGCTTTCCTTGTTTTGGAGTCCAAGCGTGTTCTTTTGTTCTGCTTGCCTGTGTACATCAGCAGGCGCTTAGCCAGTCCCACTGCGGTATCTACCCCCTGCAGGGAGCAGGTAAGGTCCTCTGCTGCAGCACAAAAGGGATGTATGCAGACCATCTTCCCTGCATCAGCTTCCAGAAGAGATCTGCTGGTCATGGCAACTGGTGCCAACCACTGATACAGATCTTACTCTGCCTCCTCTCTGTGAGTAAAGCATTGCTCCCTCCAGTGCTTAACCGCATCGTTGTTGTAGTTGTTTTCCCTTGGTGACTTCAATACCAAGAGGCAATGGGAAGGGGCCTCCAACTTTTGGTGATAGCCAACAGAACCCATTTGCTCACCATTCTTTTATTAATATGGTAAATACAGTTAATGTAGTGAATTACATGGGTTGCTTTTCAAATGTTAAAGCAACCTGGCATTTCTGGAATAAACTTCACTTCAATAAACCCTCATGTGTACCGATGAATTTTATTTGCTAAAGTTTTGTCTGAATTTTTTTGCACTTATATTCGTGAAGAATATTGATCAGTAGTAATTTTTTTTCTTACCATGCTTTTGCGTGGGTTGTGACATGAGAGAAATGCTAGCACAAAGAAACAGCCACAAAGCATTATCTCCTGTTAAATTTTCTGGAGGAATATTTGTAAAATTATCATTTCCCTTTAAAATGACAAATTTTACCAGTGAATTCATCTGGTGTGAGATTTCTTTTAAGGCTTTTTACTACAAGTTTAATTTATGCAATAGGCCTAGGGTTGTTCAGGGTATTAATTTCATCTTGAGTGAGTTTAGATAATTATATCTTTAAATATTTGTCCATCTCATCCAGATTGTCAAATTTATTGCCTTAAAGTTGTTCATGATATCTTATTACCCTTTTAAAACCTGTAGAACCTGTAGTAATGTCTCCTCTTTCATTCACTATATTGGTAATTTGCATCTTTTCCATTTTTCCTGATCAGTTTTGCCTAGAGGATTACTAGTTTTATTGATATTCTCTGAAAACCAATTTTTTTGTTTCAGTGATTTTGGGGTTGTTATTTTCCAGTTATTTGTCTCATTTCTTTCTACTCTGAATCTTATTTCCTTTCTTCTTCTTCTTTTGAATTTAGTAGCTCAGCGGTAGAGCGCTTGCCTCGCATGCGTGAGTCCCTGGGTTCGATCCTCAGCACCACATACAAAGCAATAAAATAAAGACATTGTGTTCATCAACAACTAAAAAAAAATATTAAAAATAAATAAATAAATAAATAAATTTACATTTCTTTCTTTTTTTTTAATTTACATTTCTTTTTCCAGTTTCTTACGGTGGAAACTGAGGTCACCAATTTGAATTCTTCTTTTCTGGTACTCTCAAGTACTAGTTTACCAACATGCCACAAATATTGGTAAGATAGATTTTACTTTTCATTCAAGTCAAAAGATTTTCTAATTTCCTCTTTTATTTCTTCAATTCATCAATTATTTAGAAGTTTAGTATTTTGTTTACAAATACTGGCAGATTTTTTCAGATATTGTCCTGTTTTGGTCAGAGAATATACTTTGTATGACCTGAGTCCTTTAAAAAAAATTGAAGCTTGTTTTATATTCCAGAATTGGTTTACCTTGATAAATGCTCCATGTGGACTGGAAAAAAAGAATTCTGTATTCTATTATTTTGGGTAGGGTGTTCTAATAACATCACTTATGTCAAGTTTGTTGATAGTATTATTCAAGTCTTCTACATTCTTGAAGATTTTCTATCTAATTGCTCGATCAATTAATGAAAGAAGAATAAGGACATCCTTTATTGTAGACTTGTTCACTTCTCCTTGCAGATCGTTCAGCTTTAGCTTCACTTTTTTATATCTGTGCTAGTAGCTGCATGAACACTTTGATGATTTTTGTGCCCTCCTGATGAATTAACCACTATAGCATTATGACATGACTCACCCCATCCCTCATTATTTTCTTTGCTCTGAAAACTAATTTGGCAGATATTATTATACTACTTTTGCTTTTTTGCTCAATGTCTGTATATACCTTTTCCATCCTATTACTTTAAACATAAAGTGTGCCTTTATACTTCAAACTGTTTCTTGTAAGCAGTATATGGTTGGCTCTTGTGTGTATGGGTGTGTGTATGTGAGTGTGAGTGTATATTTGTGTGTTTTGATCCAATTTGGAAAAATTTGCCTTTAAATTGTGTGTTTAGGCCATTTACATCTAATGTGATTATTAATATGATCAGGTCTAAATCTGTCATGTTACTATTTTTTTTCTAGTTTATCTGTTTGCTTTCTGTTCCCTTTTTCCTCTTCATTTACTTTCTTTTGGACTTCCTTTTATCTCTTTTATTTGTTTGTTTGCTATACCTCTTTGTTTCATTATTTGAGTCATTGCCTTAAGGATTTATATTATATATTTTTAACTTATCAAAATCTACCATACAATAATATCATATCACTTCAGGTAGTGGAATAAGAACCTCACAAAAATATGTCCTTCCATTTTGCCCCTCCTAGACTCTGCTGTTTTCATCCTATTTTTACTTCAATGCATAACTATACAGCTAATATTTTTTTGTAAATAAGCACTTTTATTTTGAAGAAATTTAAAATAGTAAGAAAAATTCTTACATATTTACCCATCTAGTTATCATTTTCAGTGCTCTTTAATCCTTTAGGTAGATCCAGTTTTCCATCTTTCTATCTGGTATCACTTTCTACTTGAAAGGCTTCACTTAATGCTTCTTAGAGTGTGGGGTCCACAGCCAATGAATTCATCTTTTGCTTGTCTCAAAAAAGTCTTTATTTCTCCTTCACTTCTGAAAAGCGACTTTAATGAGTAAGAATTCTAGGGTGAAAATTTTTTTCTTTTGGTTCTTGAGCAATGTTGTTCTACTCTGGCCTTGCCACTCTGTTTCTGAAGAAATATGCTACTTCTGGGTGTTCTTTTGTTCATGAAATTTCTTTCCTCTGGATCTTTTAATATTTTCTCTCAATTGCTTGTTTTGTGAACCTTATGATGTGTCTTGGTATAATGTTCTCCATGTTGATTGAGCCTCTCGGGTCTATAGGTTTATAGTCTTCATCTAAATTGGGAATTTTCCATCCCTTTAGTTCTTCAGATGTTTTTGTGCCCTTCCCCCTCACACACACATGCGCACGCGCACACATACACACACACACACACACACATACACACATCTTGTTCTTCCAGCAAGGACTCCAGCTACACAGGTATGTATTCACCCGAAGCTGCCCCACAGTTCATTAATGGGCTCTTCATTTTTTTTTCAGGGATTCCTTTTTCTTCTTTTAGTTGCTGCATCTTATTTAGATGAGATTATATTGTTAAGTCTTCAAAATCACTGCTAAGTGTCAAGCAGGCAATCTACCACTGAGCTATATCCCTAGACTGCTGGCTTCCTTTTATTGTTTGGGGTGGTAAAGATCCTGTTTGTAACACTGTTGGAAGTTTGTGTGTGTGTGTGCTCACATATACACATATTTGTGTGTGTGTGTGTGTGTGTGAATTCATCATATATATGTATTCATGTATATATATAGTCCTTAGTACTATAGTCAGACTTTTGATAAATTTCTAATATTTGAGAATTTAAGCATCAAATCTTAAATCTGACTATAATGCACTATTCCAGAGACTGAAATCATAGACCCTTTTCGGTCTCCTTCAGACAGAGTCCTCATTCTACAGTCTCTTGGTAGTGACTTTTGTTTTGAAGGAATTGCTCAACATTTAGCTTTTTTCTAGATTTCTAGTTTGTTTTCAATATTGAGATTGGATTAACCAGTGCTCAAATTCAGGCATTCCCTTGTTTTCAGTTTTAATACCCATTCTACAATAAAGCCATCATAAAAAAAGTTTTTTAAAAAAATCACTGCTAATCTTTCTGCAAGTGTTCTCTGATGTTAATCCTGCCCAGTGTGTGTTTCACCTCAGGAGGCTAATTGTTATCTCTAGTTGTTTGATTTGAGTCTTCATCTTTTACATGTTTCTATTTAATATAATCAATATTTCCTTTAGCTATCTGGACACATGGGATACAGTTACAACTATTTTAATGTCCTCATTGGCTCAATTTAACATCTATGCCAGTTCTGGATTGGTTCCAATTAATTGATCTTTTACTCCTTCTTATGGACCAGATTTTCTTGTTTCTTTGCCTTATGAGTTTACAATTTAATCAAATTTTTATAAAAGAAGATTCACCTTATCATTATTTAATAGGAAAAATGGAAATGACTCATATCAACCAAGTGGAAGAAATGTCAGAAATATGAAATATAAATAAGATGAAATAGATACATGATAAAGAGTATCAGGTCACTCTGTGTTTATAAATCTGGAGAATTCTATTAAATATAGACTACCAAAAGGTAAGTTTTATAACAGTGGGAAATAAACATGTACATATCATCCTTATATGCACTTTTTTTATTCTGTTTGGATGTCGTGAACAGTAGTAGTTACTTTTAAGGACAGGATTCAGAGCAGGGTTAGAAATTCTGTCCTGGTTTTCATTGAGTGTTTGCATTTTCTTACTATGTACATGTGTTGCTTTAATTCTGCTTTGAGTTTTTTGTTTTGTTTTGTTTGTTTTTGTTTGGCTTTTTTTGGCAATGTTAATGTTATCTCTGTAGAAAACTGGAGTTATGGGTCAGTTCTGTTGTTTCTCTAAGTCTTTTTACACATTTCAGTAAATAATAAAATAATCACCTAACAATTGGGACAGATCCAGATTCTGTGCAGGCTAATGTTTAAGCAATCTGGAAAATGTCTTACTTTTACAATTTTTTTCCAAAACATGACCATGGGAAGAGCTCTTATCTTGGAGGGGGCTGTGCAAGTGAGATGTTTAGAAGCTCTTGCTTCGTTAGGTTCCTAATGATCCTGCAAACATCTATACAACTCATGCCTCTTACTAAAAGAGGTGAGGTCATAACCAAGTTTTTATAAAGACAAGAGGGGAACAGAAAATAGGAAGAAAGAAAAAAAGTAAGGATGCAGACATTGCAAGAAGAACGTCTACAGACCACTCCCTTATGAAGGCACTCTGCCAGCACCTGTCAGGCACGATGTCGTTCATTTTCCCAACACCCTCTCAATGATAATTTTTTAAAAGCTCTGTCATGCATGCTACATGCCAAACGCTGATGTTAACTACTCAATCCGTCCTCCTACCCTGTCCCTCCAGATAGACATCGTCATCGTCATCAACAATAACAACCCTCATTATTATACTCACTTCCATGGGGGAAACTGAGTCAGAGTTACCCCCTTGCCAAGTTGGTCAGTGGCAAAACTGTAATCAACCCTGAGCAGTCTGGTCCGAGCGTCTGTGATCTTAATCCCACCATCAAGCCACCCATACATGGCATTATTTTGCTCTTAGAATTAATGAGTGCCTGTTACAGAAAGTCAGGTTTGATTCCATATAAGAAAAAAGATTTCTAGGAAAGTACTCCCCCAAAACGAAAGAGGCTCCCTAAGGAAGTAGCGAGTTCCATGTTACAAAACTGTTCTACCAAAGCTGTGTAACCCCTTGTCCAGGAAGACACATTTTCCACATCTACCCCACCATCCTGCGCTTCCTTTCCTATTTTTTCTGTTTCCACCTCCACACCCCACTGTGGAGCTGCACAAGTGTCTGATATCCACATCTCTCTACTGGAACATAAGCCCTCCAACAGCTGGATTTTCGGTCCCCCTTGTTCACCATGGAACCCTCAGTGCCTAGTACATGGCAGACAATCAATAGTAGTGGAATGAATGAATCAGTACATGAGGGGTGGAACTCTGTGACCTCCAAGGTCTCAACCAGTGCTAGGATTGGGGACCTTGTACGTGGGGACTTCTTTCTTCTCCCTCCCACACCGTTTCCCCACTCCCGCCCGTGAACATCACATACCTGATTCTCACCTGCCCTGATTCTGGAAGGAACCAGGCACCCTTTATCCCACACCCAAGTGCCTGGTCATACTGGGTGTGAGCATCTCCAGACCAGGGCTGTTCAGCCAGCACTCATCTTGCCTGCCCAGCGTCTGCAGGCAAGGGGTGCTCCAGCCCTGACTGGTTATTAGACCTTAATCACAGCCCTCTCCTGCAATCAAAAACTTTGATTAACTCCATTCACAAGCATCAAGGTCAGAAATGAGCTGGAAAAAGTAGAGGAATCAGAGGGTGCTGATGGTGAGAGCGTCACTACTTGTCCAGAGCCACTACTGCATTTCTTCTCAGCCCTAAGTGATTGTACTCGGGGATTTTCACTCTCCTGTCATGGGCCCTCACTCTCAGGGACTCTACTGCTGTGAGCTCTGCTGCCAATCACTGCACTCAGGGAAGAAATCATCACCAAGAGAGGATCTAACACAAAAAAAGTCACCCAAGAGTGTCCCTGGTCAGGCAGAGGGGAACCTTAATGATTTGTGAAGGAGGAATTAGGTTTTTGTTTTTGTTTTTGTTTTTGAATTCTGATCAGTTATGCATGACAGCAGAAAGCTTTTGATTTATTGTACACAAATGGAGCAGAGTCTTTCACTTCTCTGGTTGTACATCAAGCAGAGTAACACCATTCATGCAGTCATACATGTACCTAAGGTAATGATGTCCATCTCATTCCACCATCCTTCCTACCCTCATGCCGCCTCCCCCCTCCCCTTTGCCCCATCCAAAGTTCCTCCACTCATCCCATGCCCACCCCATTATGGATTAGCATCCACTTATCAGAGAGAACATTCAGTCCCTGGTGTTTGAAGATTGGCTTATTTCGCTTAGCATGGTATTCTCCAACTCCATTTACCTGCAAATGCCATAATTTTACTCTCTTTTAGTGCTGAGTAATATTCCATTGTGTATATGTACCACAATTTCTTTACCCATTCATCGAAGAGTATCTAGGTTGCTTCCACAGTTTAGCTATTGTGAATTGAGCTGCTATAAACATTGATTTGGCTGCGTCACTGCAGTATGCTGTTTTTAAGTCCTTTGGGTGTAGACTGAGGAGTGGGATAACAGTTTTAAGGGTCACCATCAAAGACTTAATGATCCTTTACCAAGGCTCCCATTCCCCCTAATATATCAGAGCACTGCGTTCAGCTTCCTTAGCAGACTCTCAATGGCTCTTGGAAGCAGCCGTCTCAGCACGGTGATGATGAGGACGAGGCTGAAGCTCTGTTTCCTCTTTGCAGTCCTAGGAACCCAGCACCATCTGCATTGACATTTCACCAAGAAAACTAAACTAGCCCTGGCTGAAGACATTGTGTTGCAAATATTTTATTGTTGTTCAGAGTTTCCTGCAATCTAATCCATTCCCATCAAATTCATATCATCCATAAGGACTAAAAAGAGAGTATCTCTTAAGAAATACAGAGTAACCCCCTTATATGAAGAGGTTGCATTCCATGACAACCAGTGGATGCCTCAGACCAAAGATGGCACAGAACCCTGTGTATATCATATGTTTTCTTATATACATATATATGCACCAGATATGTATATACCCATGATAAAGTTTACTTTATAAATTAGGTATGGTAAGAATTTAACAAGCATAAAATGGAACGATTATAGCAATATTCTATAATAAAAGTTAATTAAAATCTCTAAACTGCCCAGGACCAGACGGATTCTCAGTTGAGTTCTACCAGAACTTCAAAGAACTTACACCAATACTACTCAAATTATTCCATGAAATAGAAATGGAGGGAAACTTTCCAAACCCATTCTATGAAGCTCGTATAACCTGATACCAAAACTAGACAAAGATATATCAAGGAAAGAAAACTTCAGACCAATCAAGAACATGAAGAGAGAGCCTACAGGATAGGAGAGAATCTTTGCCACCTGCAACTCAGATCGAGCATTTAATCTCCAGGATATATAAAGAACTCAAACAACTTAACACCAAAAAATAAACAACTCAATCTATGAATAGGCAAAGGAACAGATAATTCACAGAAGAGGAATATGATCAGTAAACCAAAATATGAAAAAAAATGTTTAACATCACTGGCAATTAGAGAAATGCAAATTAAAACTACACTGAGATTTTATCTCACTCCAGTTAAAATGGCAATTATCAAGAATACAAGTAACAATAAATGTTGGCAGGAATGCGGGGAAAAAGGTACACTCATACATTGCTGGTGGGACTCAAATTGGTGCAACCACTCTGGAAAGCAGTATGGAGAGTCCTCCGAAAACTTATAATAGAATCACCATTTGACCCAGTCATCCCATTCCTTGGTATTTACCTAAAGGACTTAAAGACAGCATACCACAGTGACGCGGCCACATTAATGTATATAGCAGCTCAATTCATAATAGCTAAGCTACGGAACCAACCTAGGTGTATTTCAACAGATAAATGGATAAATAAAATGTAGTATATATACACAATGGAATATTACTCAGCCATTAAGAAGAATGAAATTATGGTATTTGCTGGTAAGTAGATGTAACTGGAGATTATCATGCTAAGTGAAATAAGCCAATCCCCCTCAAAAAACCAAAGGCCAAATGTTCTCTCTGATATGTGGAAGCTAATGAACAACAAGGGTGGAAGTTGTGGAAGGAAGAATAGAAGTTCAGTGGATTGGACAAAGGGGAATGAGAGGAAGGGAGAGGGGATGGGAATAGGAAAGACAGTAGAATTAATTGGACATTACTTTCCTATGTTCATATATGAATACATAACCAGTGAAACTCCATATCATGTTCAACCACAAGAATAGGAAGTTATATTCCATGTATGTATGATACATCAAAATGCACTCTCTTGTCGAGTATATCTAAAAAGAACCAATAAAAAATAAGAATGGAAAATATTAATAAATAAAACAGTAAAAAAAATCCTATATACTGTTTATTTCTGAAAGCTTCCATTCAATATCTTTGGACTATGGGTGACTAAAGGTAACTGAAAGCTCAGGTAAGGGGCGGGGCTCCTGCATAACCTTCAAGGGGTAACATGAAACATGTGGTTGTAGCACAAGGCAGAGCAGTGGCTTTAGCAAGGCTCCCAAATGGTCCAGGGTCTCAGGAGTGGCTGAACCCCCACCTAGTGGGAATCAGGAAAACTCCAGGGAAAAGCAGCTTCAGAGACGAGCCTACAAGAGGGAGAAGGATTTCAAAAGGTGGAGATGGGGTTTGAATCTAAAATGTTCCTCTAAACTTCTCAACACTCACACCTTTGAGTTTTTCGCTGAAATGTGTTGGCTTAATTAACTCAGCTTCAGCCTTCATCTGCCTCTTCTTTCTCCACCGCAGTCACAGTGCGGATCTGCCTCCACCCTCGGCTGGTAGAGGTGCCCGTCACGTCTCTGAACAGAAAAGGAAATATTGATAGAAACTCAAAAAAGAACTCCATTCTTTTCTTTTTCAACAACTTTATGGAGATGTTATTGACAAAATAAAAAGCATTACCTATTTAAGGTTTACCATGAGATGTTGTGACACACAGGTACGGTGGTCAGCGAGAGTAAAGACTTCAAATTACAGACTCCATGCTTGACATGCGGTCTTGGGGGTGGGATGCTGCTCCTCAGCCTCAGAGAAGAGCTCTTGCTCTGGATATTTTTACACAGAAAGCTTAAGTCAAATTATATTTGGTGAGATTGTTCAAGCAGGACACCCTTATATTTGAATTAATCCAAAAGCTTGAGTTGTTAACCACAACTCAGAGTACCCAGAGCACAGGCAGCACAGAGCATCTTGCTTTGAACTTGGTTTCCCAGCCAATTCATCACAAGGTCAAAGCAGGTAACTGCAATGGAGCCATCCAGGAGCTCCAACCTCCTGCCCTCCATCACTTTGGCAGTCTGCACCTTTAGGCTGAGCAGCTCGAGAAAATCCAAATATATGCCTGTGTCTCCTGTGCTTTTATTAATTAGCTCTTCATTTAAGACATTATCATCAACAATTGCACAAACATTAATGGCCCTTCATGTTCCCGTTGAAATCAAGATAATGTTTATTCAGACAAAACACATTATGTCTAGAACATACTATCACGACTAAAAGCAAATGCATTATGCAATCCCACCTCCCACCCCATTGCAGCCTAAGGACACCCAAGGGTTTGTGAACGTTTTTCAAATAACTGCTGCAAGTTCTCTGATTTTTTTTTTTTAGTGTGTTTTCATTTCAGGGCTTATATTAATGTCAATCTATCCTCTGGGTGATCACCTTATGACCCATTACCTCTCCAGATTCCAGTGCCCATGCTTGCATTTCTGTTTATAGTTACCTTGGAGATGGGAAGAACTATCCAGCTAATGAGAAAAAAACATTGAGATTAATCCATAAAGTACCATCACTACATGAAAACGAGATGATGCTAAAATGACTCGCTAAACAAACGAAGGTTTGTCATGGTTTGCATTGAATGAAATGGTGGAAAAATTGATTAACCACACAGCCCCTGGAGGTAATCGTGCAGCAAACTTATAACTGAATTCAGGTGGTGTGTTAGACCATTTTTCTTCACTGTGACCAAAATACCTGACATAAACCACTTAGAGAAGGAAAAGTTTATTCTAGTTCCTGGACTCAGGTTTCGGTCCATGGTCGGCCAGCTCCATCGCTTTTCACCTGAGGTGAGGCAGTATCTTGGAGGAAGGGGATCTGGAGGAAAGTGGCTCATCTCCCAGCATCTGGAAAGCAGAGAATGAGAGAGAGACAGAGGAAAGGACCAGAATCAAGATACAGTCCCTCAAAAACACACTCCCAGTGACCTCCTTCCTCTAACCATGCCCCACCCCCCTCCAGTTTCCATTGGAATTCTTAATCCATCAAAATGGATTAATCCTCTGATGAGATTAGAGCCCTTGTGATCCAAGGATTTCCCAAAAGCCCCACCTCTGGACATTGCTGCATTGGGAACCAATAAGCTTCTGGAGGACTTTCCAGACCTTAACCATAACAAGTGTGAGTAACAGTTTACTTTCAGCAAAGTAACACCATCCCCTACATCCAATGAATGCTGTTACCTCATCATTGTTTAAATTTTTATTTATACTGTGTGAATTTCATTTTGATGAATCATTTTATAACAAACATAAAAATGTTATCTCTAGCTTTGTGTTTGTACATATTTAGGTAAAAATGATATAAGTATAAAAATGATTTAAGACAAAAATAAAAATTCAAGATTTTTATTATCCTTTTGCTCAAGTTTGAGCAATAATTTGATAAATGAAGTAAGCCTAATCCTTTTTACTTGTCTAAAAATGCAGTGGACTACATTAATAAGTCAAGCCCTGACTATCTTTTTATGTAATGCTAATTTTTTAAAATTTATTTATTTTTATTTTTTTTTAAACAAAAGAATGCATTTCAAGCCATAGTACACATATGGAGCACAATTTTCCATTTCTCTGGTTATAAACAAGGTAGAGACACACCATTCATGTCTTCATACCTGTACCTAGGGTAGTGATGTCCATCTCATTCCATCATCTTTGCTACCCCCATACCCCCTCCCCTTTGCCCTATCCAAAGTTCCTCTGTTTCTCCCATGCTCCCCACCCTGAACCCCATTATGGATCAGCATCCACTAATCAGAGAAAACATTTGGCCTTTGGTTCTCTGGGATTAGCTTACTTCACTTAGCATGATGTTCTCCATCTCCATCCATTTACCTGCAAATGCCATAATTTTATTCTCTTTTATAAGCAATGCTGATTTTAAAAGAAGAAATTTGGCATAATGAGAACAATAATGGTCAAAGAGCCAGGGGTTCAAATCCCAGCTATGCCACTTGCAGCAAACAGCCCATTTCACTTTTATGGGCTTTAATTTGATCATCTGTGAAATAAGAAGGTCTTAGTGGAGGATGTTTTCAGGTTCTTTCAATTCTGATATATTAGGATTCTGTTGCTCTCCTTCATTCTGTAGTTAACTGGCAGTCTCTGGCTCGAAGAAGCCTGCCCTCTGCTGGCTGTGGCCCATGGCGGCAATCCTGACATCTACCAAGCGTGAAGGTGAAGGGGCTTCCAGGAGGCTTCTGTGAAAACATCAGGTCACCTGGCTTGCTTCTATTTTTCCCTCCTCTTTTCTTATTTTCTTGCTTCTCAGATTCTTCTCCTGGATTCAAGCAAATGCTGAAGATGTCCTTAATAGTCCACAAACTCTCTCACTGTCTATGCACCAGCACTTACAGCGATGTTTCCACAGGACCCCACCCCACCTTACCCCCACTGACTGGAAAGTCCAGAGCAGCTCCTCCTTCAACAAAGCAACACTCTGTGCTTGACCCAGAGAGAAAAGAAGAGCAGCATAGTGAGACTCTTGCATCTGAATTGCTCAAATCTCAAACTAGAGAGGTCTGGGGCACACTCCCAAGATGTCCCCAGGGACCTCCACTTCTAAAATTCATATCCTTGGATCATTTGCTCCCACAATGAATTTGATTGGTCTGTGTCACCAATAGTATGCTATAGAGATGACAACATGAGACTTCCGAGGCTCGCTATAACTGACAGCTGCTTGTGCCTTGCTTGCCCTTGAGTCACTCCCTCTGGAGGCAATGGGGAGGTCCATGTGATGGGGAGCTGAGGCCACCTATCAGCAGCCATGTGAGCAAGTCACTGTGGACGAGGATTCTCTGTCCCCAGGAGAGCCATAAGATGACTATGGCACTGACCCATGACTTGACCTGTACCCTCATGAGACACTCTGAGCCAGAAATACACAGCTAAGCTGCTCTGAATTCCTGCCCACCAGAAACAGTGGAGGATAATAAATATTTATTGTTTGATGCCACTAAGTTACAGGGTAATTAGGTATACATCAATATATATCTAATACCAGAAATGAAGCTCTAAAGGCATCTTTTGGGCAAGTAAAGGAAATTTTGAGAGGTTCAAGGATGCCTGATATCGCAGGTAAGTCTTACCTGGATGCACTAAGAAAGAAGGTCTAGAGGTTTTCATAGATAACTACATATGGGGGCAAATATGGCCAGGAAATAGGTTTCAGTAATGCTCTAACCAGTTGGGTAGATAAATAGAATGTAGAATCATGACACAATAAATTAGTCAAGGACAATACAAATTTTAAATCATGTGTAAACTGTCTTAGTACACATGACCATGAGGCACACTGAGATAAAAGTAACACTGAATGAACGTGCTGTGTTCATATGTGCATTTAGAGTGTGGGGGGATGGATGAGTATGTTGGGAGACAAAAGAAAGATGAATACAGAAACCAAGACTAAGATGGTGGGGCTGGGGAGGTGGCCAAAGCTGTGGGCCTCGTCCCTGCATAGGGGCAACCAAAGGTCCAGCATGCTGCACCCAAAAGAGCACAGTGAGCCCTGCTTACTCAGGACAGACACCAGTGTCCAGGGAGGTTTTGTCTGCAGGGCGTGATGCCACAGTAGCTGGTCAGGTCATAAGCATGATCTTAGGCAATCTGTGCACCCCCACACCATCCAGTTACCACTGGGAGCAACATGGGGCAGAACAGTCTGGAAAAATGTCAACTCCTATCTCCAAGAGAAGTGTGCTTTAGATCAAAACTACTGTCTCAGGAAAAGAACTGAGGTAGTGTTGGATTCCATCTTCTCGAGGGGACTAAAGGGAAGAGCTCAATAGATTGAGGCATGCAGGTGCCTTAGCCTAACACACTGAGGACCGAGACACATTCAATTTCTGATCCCAGGAAGTTTAAGACTGCTTCCCAAACTAGGTGAGGGTAGGAAGGCAATTTGGAAGTTGCTAGTGGCTATTGTTCCCCAAGGTTTGCTGTAAATATATCAACCTACCATATACTTATGGGCATCTCCCTGTAAAGAACGGGGAGGGGTTTCACCTGAAGGTTTCTGGAAAGCTCTTGTGTGGCCACTGTGTGGAGGCAGGATGGCCCCCCACTCAACACTGGTTTGGAAGTCAAGACTGATGATGTGGGGACAGGAGACCAGGTTTTGACTGTGGTTGGGGATGGAGCTGGGGAGGGTTTTCCTGTGCTGGCTCCCTCCTCCTGCCATCCCCAAAGAGGGCAGAGTGGACTTGCCTACCAGCTTGGCCGGGTGTGGAGTTCAAGGGGAAGGGGAAGGGCTGAGACTTAAAAGCTGGTCTGCACTGAAACACCAAAAAATAGAGTCAGACTCTGCTACAATTCTTAACTAGCCATAAGTTTGCATCTGTGAATTACATTTTATATTTTTCAAAGAATTTTATGTGTTCTTTTTGTAGTAGATTTGGTTTAGATGAATTCAATTTGAATGACTAATCCAGGAGACTCAATTAATTTTTCTATAAAAAATGTATTTTTATTTGACATTATCTTGCTACAGATCTTTCAGAAACTCAGTTAGATGTCATAGAATTCAAAGTATTACAGAGATACATACCATATCAAGAATCTGACATATTGGGCTGCAGATGCAGCTCAGTGGTAGAGGGCTTGCCTAGCATACATAAGGCCCTGGGTCTGATCCTCAGTACTTCAAAAATAACTTAAAAATGAGAATATAAAATCTTATGATCAATTTCTAATCATATCACAAAACCAAATAGTAATATGATTATTTTTTCCATAGTCCACAAAGCAGAGGCTGGTTTAGTTATAGAGTAATGAAGCATTGATAATCCAAGAGGTGAATTAGGAAGACATGGTAGATACTGTTCCACTAGAAGGATAGCAGCCACTATCAAAGCCATACAACAAACATAAATATTAACATGATATATGATTTAAAAATTGATGTACACTTTATTATCTGTCACTGTGCCATAGAATGTAAGCTGAATGACAACAGAGTTTCCTTCGGCTTTGCCCACTGTCTTCAGGGTCTCACAGTGTTCACCACACAGCCAACATGAATGAACCAGCATACAGATAGGGGATGTCCAGCAAGGTTTAAAAGAGCTGAGACTCTAACACAAATATTTTGTAGATATTAAAACCCAATCTCTTAACCATTACACTCACTGAAATAAGAGCCAGACCCTGAGCCAGGAAAGAACCTCCCCTTACCTCTCTGGATCAGCCCTGTAGGGACTATTCAGTGCCCCTAGGGCATAAAAGACAAGATGCTCCTTCCAGGACTGCTGGCAGGCAGGAGGGATCCACACATCATATGAGGTCATGTATGCACATCAGTAAGCCTATCTGCAATAGCTAGTTCTAGATGGAGATAACACAGATAACCTCTTCTCATGGAAAAAGGAAATCATTTCCATTGGATAAAATGTTCACATTTTTTAAATTCCTCATGAAAAATACAGATTGTAAAATCAACTTTAAAAAGGAACATAGATAGAGACATGTAAATAGGCTAAAAGAATAAGTTTTTTCAAGGGCTACTATTAGGGAGTAGAGATTTGAAAAGATATAGGAGGCAGGAATGAGCACGGAGCATACTGAGATATTTGCTTTTTATTTTTCATAATTTTGAATTGGTTTAATTTTAACATAAACATGGAACATTTTATAACTTTTAAATTTAAGATTACAATATAACATGATGCTTTACCTGATATATAATAGTTGATAATTTCAAAAATATGCTCAATAGGGCCATCCTTATCAGATTTGCCTTACTTTCCATCCTATTATTTAGCCACATGTTTACACTTCTATAAATGTGTTTTACATTTGTATTTTCTATATAAATTTATCTAAATATTTGTATCCATTTTAGAATCCTGTATCTTAGTAGTAACTCCCATCAGCATGATTTCTACAACTAGCACAAAACTAAAAACTACTACAAAAAAAAAATAGACAATAGCAAGTGTTGGCAAGAATGCAGAGTATTATTGGCACTGCTGGTGGGAATGTAAAATGGTGTGACCCCATGGAAAACAGGTAGTTCCTCAAAATAGAACTACCCTAGGATACAGCAATCCTGCTTCTTGGTGTCTATCCAGAAGAATTGAAAGCAGGGTCACAAAGAGCTATTTGCACCTGTGTTCATAGCATTATCATACTATTCACAATAGCCAAGAGGAGGAAGCATCCCAATTATTCATCACAGATGAATGAGAAAAAAAAATGTGATGTATACACGCAATGGAAGATTTAAAAAGGAAATCCTACTATAGGTACAACCTTGAGTGCATTATCTAAGTGAAATAAGCCAGTCACAAAAGGACAAACGTATGGTTCCACTAATAGGAGGTACCTCAAGTAGTCAAATCCGTGGAGACAGAAAGTAGAATGGTGGCTTCCAGGAGCTGGGGAAGGTGGGAATGGGGAGAGAACCCTGATTTTCATGGTATGAGGGAGTGAGAATTTCTAGTGCATAAACACAACATAGCAGGAATCCGACCTCCTGTGTGGAATCTGACCTCCTCCTCCAGAGGAAGTGACTTTATGTTGCCCTCACCTCTTCAGGCTGAGTATTCAAAACTCATTCAAGTTTGAGGGTTGGCCTTGCTCTTGCCTTCCTTCCACCCTGCCCTCATTTGCTCATTTATCAGCCTTCAAAATAACATGCACAAGAATCTCTGCCTTCAAGGAGCTTTTGAGAGGAGAAGAAAAGCATGCTGGGAATTGCAGTGGTGGTCAGACTGCAGTTTGAAAACAGGTGGTGAAGGGAGACCTAAGCACGGAGGTGAAATTTGAGCAAATCCAGTGAAGGAATGAAGGAATCCGTCAGGCAGTAGCTGGCGATGGAATCCTAAATGGGGGCCAGTGAATGACAACACACCCAGGCCCAAGCAAGCCCAGGGGTTCCAGCAACTTGAGTGGCTGCAGCAGCATCAACAAGGGGAAGAGCCCTGGGACTTGTCGCCAGGGGAGGGGAGCCGTGCACAAACAGCCCACCCCCGGACCCCAGGCCCATTCTTGGTTGGTCTCTATCTTAATCTGAAGTTTCCAGGGCTTTGCGATCAGAGAGACCTGCGTTGGAATTCTTTCTCTACTTCCAACCAGCTCCACAGCTCTGGGAGTGATTCCCTCTGCCCATCAAATAAGCTGCTCAGTTCATCCTTTGAAATGCTCTATCAAGTAGGAACAAGTATTTCCACTTAAGAAACTAGAAACTGAAGTTTATCCATTTGGAAAAGATTTGGTGACTTGCTCAGAAGTGTCAGAAACGGTAGGATCAGGATGTGCATTCCGGTGGCTTGACGGCCATCTCTGTGCTTCCCCTCTACCTCACACAGTACAGTTGTGTGTGCCCACTGGCTGGTACAGATTAAGCATTCAGTGTGTGTGGTTCCTTTCTTTTACCTTTGCAAGCCTCCCTGAAGTAGTCTGCATCCTTAGCCAGACCCATGCGGCCTGCCCCTCTCTCCCACTTCTGGTAAGGACACCTGCATTTCCCAAAAACGCCAGCTTCCCAGGGCTGAATACCTGCCTCTGGCCACTCCCTGTGGCCTTGGGCAAGTCACAGCACCTCACTTGTACACTGGTTTGATAAGGCCTGCTTGCTCCAACAAGGTGCATGTGAGAATCTGTGGAAGGCATTTCACATTGTCTTCTAGCGCAAGAGACACAAAACAGCTGGTCATTATTATTATTGCACCTCTGGAACTTGCTTTTTACCTTTCTTAGGGGGTCTCTCAGCAACAGCTAAACTAGCCCCACTCCTAAAATGGGTGAGATTATAGCATCTTACCCCTTTTAGGAAAAGTCTTCTCAGAAAGCCTTCCCTTCACTGGCCATCGCACCAGATGTGTTGAGTACCTCTAATTTTTTAAGTAAGTGTGTGTGTTCTAATACGTCAATGTTCTAGCTACAGAGGTTCATAAAGAATGACCAGCTCCACTGGGGTCAACTTACACTGTTTCTGTACGTACGAGTTCCCCAGAGTCCATGTGGTCCTCGGGCTGCTGTGAGTAGCACACGGCCACCACCTTCTCTGGAGAATTGTCATCAGCTGCATGTGGAAAAAAGGAAAGCTTTGCACCCTGTTGGTGAGAATGCAAATTGGCATCATCATTACGGAAACCAGTATGAGGATCCTCAAAATTTTTAAAATAGAACTGGTATATGATTCAGCAACACCACTTCTGGGTACCCATCCAAAGGAAATGACATCAGCACGTCACGGACACATCTGCACTCCTGCGTTCACTGCAGCACTACTCACAACAGCCAAGACATGGAATCAGCCCAAGTGTCCAACAGCAGATGAAAGCACTAAATATACACAATGGAATACTATTCGGCCATAAAAAAGGACAGAAATCCTGTCACTTGCAACCACGTGGATGAGCCTGAAGGAAGTAACGCTACATGAAATAATCCAGGCACAGAAAGACAGGTACCACGTGATCTCACATATATGTAAAGTCTAAAGAAGTTGAATTCATGGGAGCAAAGAGTAAAGAGGTGGTTACCTAGGGTTGGGGTGGCTGGGAGTTGAGGCTGGAGGAGATTGTTGGACAAAGGATACAAAGTTCCCGTTAAGAAGAGTAAGTTCAAGAGAGGTATTAACTGCTCTGTAAGGAATAGATGTTCCAAAAAGTCATGTCATACACAATAGATATACAGATTTTGTCAATTTTAAAAAATAATCAATTAAAAAAAAAGAAGAGTTGCCCTGAGTCAAAGGGAGCCTCAGCCAGACCCAGAGGTACTATGGGCAAAATGAGTTACTATGTAGCAAAATTTGGTGAAGGTTAGCCATCATCCTTGTTGCTGGTGGGGGTTTTTCCTGGCTAGCTAACCTGGGACATCAAATTATGGC
>PVHX01012404.1:33717-59561 GCA_004024805.1 Geosciurus inauris
TGGTACTGGGGATTGAACTCAGGGGCACTCGACCACTGAGCTACATCCCCAGCCCTATTTTGTGTTTTATGTAGAGACAGGGTCTCACTGAGTTGCTTAGCACCTCGCCTTTGCTGAGGTTGGCTTTGAACTCGCGATTCTCCTGTCTCAGCCTCCCAAAGTGCTAGGATTACAAGCGTGAGCCACCACGCCCGGCTAAATCTTGATCCCTCTCTGGATGGTATTGTCTATCGGGTCCAGCTCAGTCTCAAGTCTATCACTTAGATCCACCTTCCCCCCCAAATCAAAACCCTGCTCTATCTTCCCAAGCTGACATTCTTTCCAGGTTGAATAAAAGCTGAGTCATGGAGAAAAGAGTCCAAGATGAGATTCTGGTTTCCAGATCCAAACCTCAGAAAAATAGAAGCTACATGTGTCCCTTGCTGAACTTACATACCAGCTCTGAAAAATCTTGGTTTTTTAATATTTGAAGCATAACCTATCAAAATAACTAGATTGGACTGAGTATATTGCAGCTGTGATAAATTTCACAGCAATTTAATATAATTTTAAATAATGCACATTTTAAGCTGTCAGTAAGTTTAGGGATGCATTAGCCATTCTATAATGAATCCACATTTCAAAAAGTCATGTAGTACACAACAAGTATATATATACAAGTTGCATTTGCCAATTTAAGAAGTTAATCAATTAAAAAAAAAAAAAAAAGAATTGTCCTTGGCCAAAGAGAGCCTCCACCAAGCCCAGAGGCTAATGCACTGTACCAATAATGCATCTATTTATATATAAATGTTTGTTTCCTTAAAGGAAGACTCCAGAAGGATTTAACTCAGAACTACTTGAACTGATTTCTTTCAACTATTTTGGATGCCTCATTTTTCAGCAAATTGACCACCTTCTTTATAAGTCACTTCATGAGAATTAAGAGATATTAAGCAATGATGGGGCTTATTAGAATCATAATTCTATCTCAGGCAAACTCTCCTGGTGGTTAATATGGAAGATATATTTTTTTCTCTAAAAATAACAGTAAATACTTGGATTTTCAGTTGCTGAACCAAAAAAATATTAGAGCCCCATCTGGTGGATTTGTTGCTTATTGGGTTGACAAAGTGAAAATTCACCAAACTGTTCTTGAGCTTTCAGATTACAGCAGTTAATCTCTGTCTCTTCGTTCTATGTTTTGGTGTCTATTTCCTCTTTCCTAAATGGCTGGATTTCTCCTTCCCACATTTGCCACCCCGCTCTCCTCCCTTAGGGAAACAAACAGCCTTCATCTAGAGAGTAGTTAACAAAGTTCTGCTTAATGTAGAGGAAATAGCAATTCAGAAGAATATGTTGACTTGGTGTGGTGGGACACACCTGTAATCCCAGCAACATGGGAGGCTGAGGCAGAAGATCGCAAGCTCAAAGCCAGCCTCAGCAATTTAGCAAGGCCATTAGCAACTCAGTGAGACCCTGTCTCAACATAAAAAATAAAAAAGGCAGGGGATATAGCTCAGTGGTTAAGCATCCCTGGGTTCAATCCCTGGTACCAAAAAAAAAAAAAAATTAACAAAGTAGATGAATTATATCCCAATGTAAATTGTTCTATGTGATATGCATATTATAAATGTTTAGATTTTATAAAATTTACATATAATAAACTTTACATATACTTCACAAGTACACACAAGCTATACTAGTCAAGTTTCAGGAATGGAGTACTAATGGCTTTATAGTCTCAACCAGAAGGTGGTGGCAGTTGGTTAAGGGGCTGGAATAGCTTGCTGAGAAAGGGAGAGAGAAAAAGTTGCTTTAGGAGAAGCAAAAGCCAGTCGCAAATGAGACATGCTCCCTATATATTCTAGGGACAGAGTCAGAAAAATTCATTCCAGAATTTGAAATGTGTAAGAGTCTACCTAATATGGGTGAGATTAGCCTTGTACAGACATCTCCTGTGTAAGCGGCTTATTTCATGTACCCATTCTAAATGTGCTCCCGATGAGGCCAATGCATGTTCTAAAATCTGCCGGGGCATGGATCTAAAATAGAGTGAATAAGGTAATTGGTAGTAACCCGGGTGACTGCTCTTCATGAAGTAACGCGGAAGTAACCCAAGCTTGGGGTCTCCAGTAAGAAATGGTGAAAAGGGGAAGCTGCTGACCAGCTTACCACTCTCCAGCCCCCCATCCTTATTTCTTCTAGTTGACTCCAGAGTCGTCCAGCCTAGCAACCTGCCCTGCTGAAATGTTTTGGCCCCTACCTTCCCTATAGCTTAAGATGGCAAAATAAAACAGTTCAGCCTGAAATCCCCAAGAAGGAGGACTTTCGGGATGAAAAGGTAAAAAAGCTCTCCATGGCCTCACCCTCTGGTCTGCTTCTCTCCTGGTGAACAGACACACTGCCTGAAGGAACATAGCAGCCATCTTGCAGCCATAAAGATGAAAGGCAAATGCATACCATGTTTGACCAGAGACAAGGATTCTGTTTTCTTGATGGGGACTTTGAGGCTGGTTCCATATTTTTGTTATAAGGGAAAAATAAATCTCTTACTTATTCAAGACACTGAGTTTACTAACAGCTAAAGGTAATCTGATTATACCTGATCTTGCATCCATCTAGCACTATAACAGGGATAAATCAACAGGCCATCTTGCCAAAAAAGAAAAAAGAAAGAAAGCCTTTAAAACAGTTACTAGGAACATAAGTGTGTAAAAAAATACCATCTCTATTTTGAAATCATTAACAACCTAGTGAAAAAGACAGACCTAGATAGAGAGGATTTCAATATGTGTTTAAGTACATGAAAAAGAAAACAAATTCCATGAAGACCAACAAGAAAGTCAAGAGACACTGAAGGAAAAGAAACAGGAATGCCCAAAGTCACTCCCATGGATAATTGAAGGACTTCATGGTCAGAAGTACCCCATGCAACAGGGCAATCTGATTTAAAAATACAAAATGAGTCCATTGGATTGACAACCAAATTACTATGTGGTTAAATTTCAGTTGTGAGATGGAGGGCAGATGCCCAGTTGCGGTGAATTTGGGTATAGATGGGTAGGACACGCATACCTTCTCTAGAAGCAACCAGTGCGGAATTAGGGTTTCCTGTTGAGAAGCCTGCAGAGTGGGGAGAGAGATGCAGCAGACAGAGCCAAGTTCACTTTACACAACAAGCAAGTCCAAGGAATGAGCCTCACCTGGAGAGTTTCCACCACGCCTCATTCTGATTCCATGTTAACTAGTTCAGTTCCACGCACCACCCTAGAAGATCGATGTTTGCAAACATCTATCTGAAGCTATTTTTAAAAATGGAATTTTTTTAAAGCTGTGACAGAGTCCAGGGAATCTTAGAAATCTCTAATTCCAACTTTTCATTTTACCTATGGCAAAGCTCTGTTTCAAAGAAGTGCATAGTTTTAACCAAAGCTATGCAAACAACAAACAGCAGGAATCTTCTGCATGGGCAACTGGTGTTAACAAGGTAGAATATTTGACACAGCAAAGGGGAGACTTGGAGAAACAGAGTGTCAACACATTGAAACATCATCCAGGATAAGAGGACTTTTTCCCAACAGCCCCCAGAAGAGGGGAACCAGCCTTGCAGCTTCTCCCTTCTTTAGTCACCTATGAAATCAGCTCCCATTTGTTCTCATTCCTGCCACTCAGGATACGTAAAAAATAATGCAACGTGTTTTCCAGTGTGCTGTCTCCAGCTTTCTCAGTGAAGCATGCAGGGCATGACTTCTAGTCATGTAAAGCCAGAGTTAGACAGGCAGTCAGTGTAGATTGGTAAATCAAGTCAGGCCCATCAAGGAGGTCAATTTGCCTCCCAGAGTTGGAGAGGTATTGAAATGCTAATGCCTTCAGAGCCCTTCCTCCACCCTTATCAAGATAACCTGCCCCTGCTCCAACCTGTTGCTAAGGTAACCTATCCCAGGAATTATCCCTCCCTACAGGGAGTTGTTAATTAGACCCCCTTCCTGTCCAAATCATTCCACCTGGGCCCTGCCCCCTGTCCATCTGCTTTTCACCTTTTGGTCATCCAACCAAGCGTCTCCTGGGCCTAGTCACTATGCAGGAAAGAGAGAGAGAAGAGGAAGAGAGCAGGAGAACAAAGGAAGCCTAAGACATATAAAAAGGCAGGACACGTGTACTTCCTGGGATACGAGGATACCAGCTACAGATAGACTTCTCCCGGGAGGCTGTGTTACCCCTATGAAAATAAGCCCTGCTTTACATGCTTGCCTCAGCGTGTGTAAGGAGCACATGCCATAGACATGCCAGGCCAGGCCGGAGACTCACTAAGTTGCTGGCCATAAGGAACAGCAGCCATTAACATGCTTAGTCATGCCTGCTTGCAATCGATAAGGGGCTGTAAGGGGCACTAGCCATAGGCCTCCTGAGCAATGACTGGTTACAATTGATAGGGAGCACAGCTCCATGCACATGCACAAAGAATATGCCCAGTTGCAATTACTATCTCACTGGACATAACCAATGGACATTGACTTTTACTGGGTGTAACCAATCACCAGCTCACACCACCAACTTGGAACTGCATTTAAACTGCTTGTCCTGCCACATTGGGGGCTTTTGCTCCAAGGACATCAGTGAGACTGGCCGCCTCGCTGGATCAACTCCACCATTCCCTGATGTCCAGCCATCAGCTGAAGAAAACCACCAAAGACAGCGTCTGCTCTTTGGCTAAGAGAAGTCACATAACACCTGAGGTATTTTAGGGCTGGTGGTTGCCCTAGGATTGTGTAAATTACTTGTAATGTTTAGTTGCCCTAGGATTGTGTGAATTACTTGTAGTGTTTAGTTGCCTTAGGAAGTATGACCTACCTATAGTGTTTAATTAGTGCACATTGAATGCTAGTTGGGGTGCCCAACACCTTTTTCATTAATTATTTATATTTGATGATTGTTGTGATTGACTATACACTTGCATTTAAAGATAATCCGCCTTTGAGTAATTATTAATATCTCCGCTTGCAACAGCATGCTTCTCTAATGTTCAAACTTCAACATGTGAAGAAATAGAACTCGTTGCCAGTAACTGGTGGTATCAATCATGCCTCTTCAGGATCCAGTTCTCTTTTAGGAAAATTGGAGACTTATTTTCTACTCACTGTCCCCAAAGTTATGTTAAATGAAGGATTTTTAGTGTGATATTGTCATCTCTTTTCAGTGAAATGTGTGTAATCACCATCAACTACTATTTTCCTAGCAAACTTTTGTATAATAGAAGTTGTGCTAGTTGTGAATTTATTGTTCCTCAGCTGACATCCACTTTTCTTTGCTCAGCTCTGAGATACTGGAACTGAATCTTGTAATTTCTCCTTTGGTAGTTAGCCTGATGCTTGTCTTATCTGGAAGGGGAACAAGGGACCAGGGGCTGTAAGGCCAAAGCAAGAAGGGACTCTCCTTCCTTTCACTTCTGCAGAGGTCCTGTAGCATGTAGCCTCAGGGGTCCTCACATACCAGCCCAGCCTGGGCTCTCCAGTAAGATTCTCCTCCAGGAGAAAGTCTGCACCTTCAAGTAAATTCTCTGTCCCTTGGAGATAGGTGTTCCTGGGTACCAGCTTTGGCCTGTCCCTCCAGTGTTTCCCCACCCATGGAGGATGCACATTCTGTGGCTCTCATATGGTGTCCACAGAGGTCTCCTACAGAGGCCTTCTAAGTTGCAAAGTCCTTTTCTTGCTTACCTTCGCTCAGTCATAGATGTAGCAACTGCTCTCTGCAGCTGTGGTTTTCTGTCTCCCTAGACAAATACTATTTTACCCCTATTGATAGTTAACTGACTTTTTACTAATTAAAGATCTTTCATATTAAATTTTGCCTATTTCAATTAATGGAATGGTTGCAATCCCCCAAAACCTTGAATATCTTTCAAATGACTCAGGTTCAAAATTCTCTACCTGTCCTACCCTCTATCTCCATATAAAATTTAATGCAATTTCCATTTGTTCTTATTTCCAAAGTCTTTGAAACACTTTAGTTTTCATTTCTACTCAGATCCAGAACCACATCTCTTGGCAGCTAGATATGTTTCTCCCTGTTACCTGGTCTGCATCCCTTTCAGCACAACTGACATGCCATGGTAAAAATAATCTTTCAATGTACCTGTCACTGAAGTGGCATCTGCTGCCTACCACTAGGAGTGGAAGTCCAAGCACTCCTGCCACAACACTGGTACCGGTCACCGAGGAGGATGCAATGCAGTTCATTACTGGATGGGGTGAGAGAAGGGATGACAAGATCGGCTTTGGTATGGAGCACCATTCCCACTGGCCAGGACACCTTCCAGCAGCCAACACCGGGCCACCGACCTGCACACACCCCTCTCATGCTGCTGCAGAAGGACCCTCCTCCAGGGGGCAGATGGAACAGTGGGCAGTACAGGTGCCATGATGTACACACACTGAAGCAGAACAGGAGCATACGTGGAGTCTGAAACAAGAAATACATCCCCACACAGGTGACAAGCCCCACACAGGCTGTCAGAACCCTTGGGCTCCAGGCCCAAGGCCCTTTCTTTCTTTCTTTCTTTCTTTATTTATTTATTTATTTATTTTTGTTGTTGATGGACTTTTTATTTTATTTATTTACATGCGGTGCTGAGAATCAAATCCAGTGCCTCACACATGCTAGGCAAGCGCTCACTGAGCTACAACTCCAGCCCCTCAAGGCCCACTCTTAAGCAGTTGAGTGCAAGTCAAAAGACTGAATGCACATGACGACCCTTCCCAGCCCTATCATGGCCCACTCATATCCCATCGATGACATCTTGAATCAAAGAAGTCAACTCTTTAGTTAGTTGTGCTCGCAGAACAATGACCTCCACAGATTATATGTATCTGTATGTATGTTGTGTATATATAATGTAATAAGGTGCATTACATATGTACATAGATATCTGTTTGTATGAATCCATTTATATTAGAAAAGAGGGATTGGCAAGTCCAAAGCCCGTGGGCAGGCCAGCAGTCTCGACTCTCAGGTAGGAATTGACAGAGTCCTGAGCAGAATTTCTTCTGCAGGGAAACCTCAGTGTTTGCTCCAGGACTTTCACCTGATGAGGTGAGGTCAGCTCAATGTATGGAGAATGTAACTCCTTGACTTAAAGTCAGCTGAGTGTGGACATTAACCACACCTACAAAGTACCTTCATGCCAACACCTGGATTAGGGTTTCCATAGCCTGACCAAGTGGTCACATAACACTGACCATCACACGTGGCAAGGGGGCTTTAAGGTGTCAAGGGAATTGAGGCTGCTGATCAGCTGACCTTAAAATATAAGGAAATGATTCTAGATTATCTGGGTCGGGTCATTATGGTATATGCAGAGGACTGGGTGTCAGAAGTAGAGATGTGGGCAGAACGCTGAAAGACAAAGCTGGCTTTGCCGATGGAGGGGCTGTGAACCAGGGCACCCAGGCAGCCTCCAGGACCCGGAAAAGGCAGCAAAGCAGATTCTCCCTCAGCTCCGCCAGAAATTCACACAGCCTGCCACCACCATGCTCTAGCCCAAGGAGACCCATTTCAGACTTCTAACCCCACAGAACTGTAACACAAGCAATATGTTAAGGTGACTAAGGTTTTGGCAACTTGTTGCAGCAGCTATTGAAAACAAATACACTGGATGATAAAGATTTTAAGTAATCTAGTGCCAACTTACCTCTCAAATATCATTTCCCACTGTGCCTCAAGACTCCACCCTGGTCTGCTCACTAGCCCACGGATATAAATAACCTTGCGGAAGTCCCTCAGACTCTAAGGTCTCCATCAACCTATCGTTCAAAGTCTAGATCAAATTCTTCATTATCCAAAAAGCCAAGCCAGAACATGCCAATTCACAAGCATTTTTGGTTTGAACTCACAGTACTTGGTCATTACCATATGACACATCTTTCCCTTGATTATTTGTAGTTTCTGCTTAGGAGTATAAAATCCACCAGAGCTAGTATTTCATGTTAAGCAACTTCTTCAACTACTACTTCTCCTCCTCCTTCTCCTCCTCCTCCTCCTCCTTCTCCTCCTTCTTTTGCAGGAGGGGTATAGTAGGAATTGAACCCAGGGGTGCTTTACCACTGAGCTACATCCTCAGCCCTTTTTTTATCTTTAATTTTAAGATAGGGTCTTGCTTAGTTATTGAGGCAGGCCTCCAACTTGCAATCCTTCTGACCAAGCCTCCCAAGTCACTAGGATTATAGGCATACACCACACATCCAGCTATGTAATACTTCTTTATATGTCCAGCAACTAGTAAAATAAGTCATACATATATCACATGTCTATTAGCAGAATTAATGTTGAAAAGTTAAGTGTAATAAAATAGTAACTGTTTACTGTATTGTCCTATGCTTAAGAATAATAAAGCCAAGTGAGGTGGCACACGCCTGTAATCCCAGCACTTCAGGAGGCTGAGACAGGAGAATCACGACTTCAAAGCCAGCCTCAGCAACTGCAAGGTGCTAGGCAACTCAGTCAGACCCTGTCTCTACATAAAACACAAAATAGGGCTGAGGATGTGGCTCAGCGGTCGAGTGCCCCAGAGTTCAATCTCCGGTACAAAAAAAAAAGAAAAAGAAGAAGAATGAAAGTAGAATTCACCCTGTAATTCACCCTGGAAGACATAAATATATATTTTAATATATAAATATATAAAATGTATAATTTATAAAATATATAAATATATAACATATAAATATATATAATATATAAATATATATTTAGATATTTCATGAAGCTATAGTAATTAAAACAGGATGGAATTGGTTTAATTTAATTAAATCAATTGAACAGGATTAAGAGCTCAAAAATCTTTAGATTATAACCGGGATTTTGCCATAGGAAAAGGTGGCATATAGCACCCTTACTGAATAGATGCAGAAACTATCTACCCTTCAAAATATGATGATAAAATTGATCATATATTTCAGGAAAGTTAGATTCCTACCTCTTTGCTGTCTGCCTCCAATTTGATTCCATATGGAATAGATTTAAACATTTTAAATTTTTTATTTTTTGGCAGTGGTGATCTAGGTTGTTCAAATTCCACAGAAAGTAGCTACAAATGCTGGATAAATTATTTTGAAACATCTTAGCAGCATCAAAGAGCAGCAGGTAAAAAGGAATTACTGAGCTAAAAGCCCATGAAAATTGCAAACGCAGACAGACACACTTGGACAGAGTCAATTTTGCCCTAAAAGTAGTTGCCAGTACAGACGAACTTGAACTTTTGTTTGGGGAGAGTGGAAAGAGGAACTATGTAAAGGAATAAAGGCTGATAAATTTCCAGAACTGAGTTAAGACAGCCAATCACAGATTTCAGAAGCCTGAGGGATTCCAAGTTAAGTAAATAAAAAGAAAACCAAACCTAGATATATCACTGGGAAACTCCAGAAACCCAGGCAAATAGAGAAATCTTAACAACTGGAGAGAAAAAACCAAGGCAGATTGCTTGCAAAGAATCCATCATGGGATGGACCGCTGACTTCTCTATAGCAACAATGGAAGTAAAAAGCATAGTTTTGTCCCAAGCTATTTAATAAATTTCTGCCTCCAGCCCTATGACTTCTGCTCCAGCCCTTACCCCTTAAAAGGAAGGTAAAAGATGCAGCTCTTGTGTGTTGTGATGCACCTGGCCATAAAGCTATCTCAGTGGACCCTTTCATTAGTTTCATCAGAATCCTTCCAGCAAAGGCTGTGGTACAAACACTGCCTTGATTTAAAGCGAATCTACTCCATGGCAAAGTGTTTACCATTTTCCCTCAGGAATGTGACACTCAGTTAGGAGAGTGGTACCTTTCCTTGCTGCTACTGTGTGTATATCAGTTCTTGATGTACACTATTAAGTGCAATATTCATAAGAACTCTGTGAAAACAGTGCTTTTATCTCCATGTAATAGACTGAAAGACATGAAGCTGAGAGAAATTTAATGCATTTTTCTAGTTCCCCGGCCAAGAAGATAGGTCTCTGACCTCAAATCCTGTGCATTTTTCATTCCTTCTTCTATCTCCCCAAAAAGCTCACAATCCAAAGACAGAATGAAACAGATTTTGTGTTATGACCAAATGCTGGTCTACTTCTATCATTTCATTCTAATAATTCTGCATCCGTCATGAAACACACACATACACAAGCATCGTTAAGTACTAGTCCTGAATTAAAAAGCAATTATTCTCAAATCTCAAATGTTTGTACCCAGAGAACAATAAATGCTCCCCTATCCAAATGCCAAATTTAATAAGAATAGAACATTTAGTATTGCATATTTGCTTTAATAGGCCACATGCTGAGGATTATCTCCAGATGCAGGTTTCTGGATAAAAGGATGTATCTGTCTAAATACTGTGGAATGGTTTTTTAAAATTTATTTAATAACAAGCACGTTTTAGTAGGTAATAATTCTCATTAGTACATGCTGAAGTTTGCTGTTGGTTTTATGCGGTCAAAGACGGTTACTATATTTTACTGTCAAGTGGGAGAACTTGTTATAAAGTATGAGATTTCCAAATTTTTATAACTCTCATTTCAAATCCTTCCTTTTGGGATAAAAAGAGTTTAGACTTTACACTGTCCAAATACCTCCTAATCTATTGCTATTCAACAAAGCACGTGGGAAAAAGGCTAGACACAGCGATTTCAACGGGACCGAATGACCCCTTAGATGTGTGCCGCCTGCATGGCAGCCACGTGGGGCTATGGAGCACTTGAACTGTTGCTGGTCCTGGTGAGAACGAGCTCTGAGTGTAAAAGACACACCAGATGGTAAACTGTAAAAAAAAGAAATCTGAAATATCTCGGTAATGATTTTATTATGATTACCTGTGGAAATGATCAATTTTAGATATGTTGGGTTAACCACAAAAATCTGTGATTGATTTCACCTGGCTCTTCTTACCTTTTTCTAATGTGGCTCCTAGGAAATTTTGGATTACCCATGTAGATGGGTTCTGTGGCTCACACTATATTTTGACTGAACCGTGTCATCTCTATGGAAAGGCAGTATCCCCTAACGGGACCGCTGCTTCTGGCTACAACACGCCAGTGGTCTATTTCCAATTGAGCAGCTAAAGCAAACCTGATAAAAGTGTAAGATCATGTCCCTTCTCTCTCAGCACCCACCGGGGGCTCCCACCGAGTCACAGAAGAGCCAGTGTCTTTACAATGGCCTTGTACAGCCCGACGCCACCATCTCTCTGACGTCACTTCTCCCATCTTTCCCCCTCACTCTTTTGACCCAAAGTACACAAGCCGCCTCACTGTCCTCAAAGGCGCCTGGTGCGCCCTCCCCAGGCCTTTGCACTCTGCTCTCTCCATCTGAAACTCTCCTGCCTAGTTACCCTCATGGCTGACTCTTTCACCTTCTTACCCACTTTCCCAATAAGGCCTAATAAGTGACATTCCTTCCCTGAAACACCCCAAAATCCCCGCACCCTCTTACTCTGCCTTACCTTTTTCTTTTTCTCTAGCCTTTCTCACCTTTAAATCTACCTTATAACTTTCTTCTTATACTGGTGTCTGCTCTTCAGTATCCATCTTTCCCCACTAGACTGTAAACCCCACAAGATTAGGAAGATTTCTGTTTGATTTACGGATGTAATCCAAGCACATAGTAAGTCCTTGGAGAATAATTGTTGAAGAGACGGGGGAAAGGCCATTGCTGTGTAGTAAACTTCTTTGCACTTCCAGAAGACTCTCAACAGTAAAGGCAGGAGAATTTTTCCACATAGTGGGGGGACTGAGAAACCAGTCAACAGACAGAGCTGAATGATTCTTCACCTGTTACAATAATATCTCTATCCCCTCGTAGACTGTGAAAATCTTAAACTCAAAAAAGTGTCTTATCCATATAGGTATCTCTTTCACCTAGAATAAACCCAATGGCAAATTGAATATGAATCCCATTTCTTCACTCTCCTGTACTAAACTTAACCATACCCCTGTCATGTTGGGGCAGAGAGAAGCTATTTTCACATCCACAGATTTGGGGCTTGCACATTTGAGTTGATTTGGGCAACGTGGTGTTAGCAAACCCGACATAAGCAGAGGCTTACAATGTCCTCGCACAGGTTGGCTTGAGCCTGTCGTGCTTATAAACTCCTTTGTGAGAAGACAGACCCCCAGGAACTGCTGCTCGTCCGGCCTGAGACTCAGAATGAGACATACAGAGCAGGCCTCAATTCAACCAAACCAGAGTAAGAAAGAACAGGTTTTTGTTGTATGTCATTGAAAGTCCGTGTTTCTTTCTTATATAGCAAAAGCTGACTAGTACAGAAAATGATATATAGTCACACTAAAAAAACATTATAGATCTAATGGAGAGAAGCTACATGAGTTGTCTGCCTTTCCTAGCTGATGCCTGACCCCTGACCCCTGACCCCTGCACTGTTGGATTTATTGTACCTGTATGTGTTGCTCCTGACTCCTGACCTACCAATCTGATTTCTACTCTTTGTTTTGTGCCTAATGAAAATATACCATGGGGGCTGGGGCTGTAGTTCAGTGGTAAAGCACTTGCCTTGCAAGTGTGAGGCACTGGGTTCGATCCTCAGCACCACATAAAAATACATGAATACACCTATTGTGTCCATCTACAACTAAAAAAAAATTAAAAATAAATAAATAAATAAAAATTTTTAAAAAATAAAATATACCATGGACTATACTGGCCGCTGTCTAGGCTACCTGGCCTTGGAGTGCCACATCACCTTGACCACTGCCTTCCTGCTACTGAGCCACGTTTGGCTGGATACCCTCTTCAAGTTTGACTGACCAGCCTGACTTGTGGTAGGTCTGAGCTCTACCACAGCCCACTGCCCAGACCCCAGGAATAGCAGGTCTATTCAGGGAGGTCAAACGCAGATAGACAAGTAAAGAGAACTAGGATCTCAGGGGATCAAAGTTAAGAGAAAAGAGAAATAGTTTGAGGAAATATTTATAATGTATAGAAAACGAGCCAGACATGTACAATCAATGATCCAGAAAAACCACCTCCAAACAAGAACAGCATTTTCCCCAAGCAGAAGGCAGAATGCATTTCACATTTTATTCTCTCCTTGAGCACCCCAAGCAGGCCTTGTCTGAGAAGTCACCAAACCTGCCAGGCATGGTGGTGCACGCCTGTACTCCCAGCAGCTTGGTAGGCTGAGGCAGGAAGATCATGAGTTCAAAGCCAGCTTCAGCAACTTAGCAAGGCCCTAAGCAACTCAGCGAGACCCTGTCTCTAAATAAAATATAAAAAAGGGCTGGGGATGTGGCTCAGTAGTTAAATGACTCTAGGTTCAATCCCCAGTACCAATAAACAAACAAATAAATAATCACCAAACCTACTCCAAAGCCCATTAGATGCAGAAGCTGATGGACAAGTGAGGTCACACCATAAGATGAAAAACTTACACTCCAGAAATGATCACCACTGAACCATCATATGGCATCTTATAAAATGGGCCATTTATGTGTCAAGGTCAATTTTTTTAATTTAAAAATTTAAAACTGTGAAGTGATAATCTTCCCCAGGCAGTGACTGTGGGACTCTGCAAAAGGTCCAACTTACTGTCGGTGATACTGCTGTGCAACGCTTAGGCACTGCTTTGGCTTCTATAGCTGAAATCTCCCTGAGTGTGAAGCTTTTACAACTGCTTCTTTTGGATTCCTTTTGTAAGTGCTGATCACTTGGATCAAAAAATGCAAAATTCTTAGAAACCATTATCGACCCAACAGGGCTGGGTCCCCTTTTCTGGTATTTGACTCTTCTCCATCACACCTGCCAGTGAAGTCAATTTTCCTTCATTGATTAACTGCATCAATACACATTCAGGAGAGGGTCAATCTTCTAGCTAATGGCCACAAAAAAAAAAAAATCTAAATTATTGGATGTATTGTATCTTGTCTTAGTTCTTCCTTTTATAAAATTAATCTGTGAACATTTCCCACATGTATTTGTTGTAACATAAGAAGGGATCATTTTTTTAACCTTTTGATTCAATATGAAGTCTGTTCACGAAGTGGACACACCACTGTATCAGGGGCTCAGATCAAGACCCCAGACATTACCAGAACCCCAAAAGCCTCCTCGAGCCACCTTACTCAAAGTTAACCAATCTCCTGACTTCTAACACCAGAGATTGGTTTTGACTGTGTTTGAACTTCACATCAACGGAGTCCTAAAGCATATATACTCTTGTATCTGCCTTCTCAGGCATATTTTATTTTACATTGCTTCCATTTATTTGCAGTTCAGTCATTCTCGTGGCCACATAGCATCCCACCAGCTGAAGATACCGCCTTTGGTTCATCCTCTCTGTGGCTGATGGACACTGAGATTGCTGCCCATTCCAACAGGGCACTGAGAACACAACACTCTCCTCTGTCTTTTAATGAGTGTATGTATGTATTTTTGTTGGGATTGTATATAGTAAGGATGGTTTTTAATTTAGAACTCTTCCTATAAGAATAATTCTGAGTACCCTTGAAGAGGCTGATATCTTACATTCTAAGTTCCAGAACCAAACTTTCAGGAAAAGCATCTTCATCATCTTCCCTTATTTGAAAAAATAAACAGCTTCATGTGGGAGGAAGCAAAGATTCTATGGCTTATCACTCCACTAAAGCTGGGGAGACAGAAGTTGGGGAAGAAAAACAGGGTCATTCAAACCTGGCCTTGAGGAAGGTAGAGAGAGCTTTTCTGTCTCAAATCTCCATCTTTGGTGGGTTTAGGGACATGAACAGCTTTTATAGGAGAAGAGGGGCACAGTGGGTACATATGAAGATTTAACTAGGCTATGCCCACCAGGGAACAGGTCCCTTGCCTGTTCTGCAACACTTCCTGTTGAAAAGCAGTTCCTCAATCTACACTGAGGTGGAGAAAATAACTTGGAAATTGGGAGGGAAAATATTTAGGGCTTTTAATTTCAAGGGAACTCTGTTACAAAAGGTTTGAAACATTGAGATGGATCCAAATATTAATAGCACAAGATGTGTAGCAGGAAAGAATATTAGCATTTAAGTGACATGTGCTTTTATCTGAAGGGGAGGGTGTTAGAAATTTTAATTTTCCTAATATACTTTAATCACTGTAGAAAATGAATTCTGGCAGACAGAACCCAAAGGCCAAGCAGATTTTGCCTTAGTCCATCCAAGTTCACTTTCGAGAGGGCTAGTGGATGGAAGGTCATATTAGAATAACATAAAAATAGGATCCTACCAATTATCAGTGACCCATCTCAGCTTCTCCTGACCAGAACACAGAAGCAGAGCACAGAGCATCAGGGATGTGGGGAACAATAGCAGCAGGCACACAAATAGTCTTTGTTGGAAATGTAAACCAGCACAGCCTCTTTGGATAAAACTTGGCAATTTCTTACAAAGCTAACATACTCTTACATATAATCCAAAAATCATACTCCTTGGTATTTATCCAGCAGGATTGAAAACGCATATACACACAAAAACCTGCACATTTGTTTGTGGCAACATTATTCATAATTACCAAAACTTGGAAGCAACCAAGATGCCTGTCATTAGGGGAATGGATGAGCAAATCATGGTGCATCTGCACCGTGGACTCTTATCTAGGGACAAAGAGAAATGAGCTCTCAACCACAGAGAGATGCCACTTCACACCCTTTAGGACAGCTGCCGGAAGGAAGGAAGGAAGGAAGGAAGAAAGGAAGGAAGGAAGGAAGGAAGGAAGGAAGGAAGGAAGGAAGGAAGGAAGGAAGGAAAGAGAGAGAGAGAGAAAGGAAGGAAGGAATAGGGAGGGAGGGAGGGAGATAGAGAGAGAGAGAAACAAAGAAAGAAAGAAGCACCAAGAATACCACCAAGAAGAGCTCCGCTGTTTGACGACAAGGTCTAAGCCATCCAAGTCCTGAAAGCCATTACTCCAACGGGGTAACGGACTATATATGAACTAGCTCCCTTAGGAAACTGCCCTGTCCTTCCAGGGTCCTCCAGAGCTGGGAATCCCAAATGCCAGTCCATGGCAGAGCCCTCCAAATCCCACAAGAAAAAAAAATGAGAAAAATAGAGATGAGCTTTTTCACAAAGTCAAATTTAATAAGTTTAAAACATTGCCTTTTGTTGGAGATTATATCTTCCCTCCATGGTGGAAAGGGGACTCAGAGTCAATTTTTAAATGAAATGATGATGGTAGAAAATGAAAGTTCACATATGGCTAAATAGAGAGTTAGCCGTCCTGTACAGATCCCAAAAATATTTTGAAATTTTCCTAAGCCATAAAAATTTCAAAAATCTGCAATCCATGGTACTAGATGAGTATATAGATTAGCTCTACTCTTCCAAGGATCTAAAGTATATATAGGAAAAGATCAGCTGCTTGAAATCATCACCTAATTCAGAAAACTGCATACAACCCAAAGGCCCCATCTCCTCCCTCAAGCACCAAATCGCCTGTGAGAGCTGCCTGCCCACAGACTCCTCTGTGCTTCCTCTCCTCTTCCTCAGCTTGATGACTAAAACCGGGCGACAGAAGGGAGGAGGTGGAGACAAATGGCTAAATCAGCCTTCTACTGGAGAGTCAGATCCTTGAAAACAAGGGTTTTTTAAAGCCCATCCCACAGTTGATCCTGTGCCCACCCAGGGCCTAACACACCAGGCCTGAAGGCCCAAATGGAATCTTCTACTTAATGGGACCAGGTGTCAGGAGTCAAGCACAACATCCCACAGGCTTTATGACTTTAAAGATCATGGCTTGTCCAGGATTCACACGTCCCTTCAGAGCTTATAGGACAAGTGTAAACAGAGAGCTTTTTCCAGAAAAACCATCCCCCACCACCTCCACTGGAAGGCAAGGCTCCTCTGCTTTAGAAGAGTCTTCCATGGGCCTTTTTTTTTTTTTTAAATTAAACAAGTGGGATAACTACATTATTAGACACTAAGTCAAGAGTTATTGTAAAAATCGACATCAAAGAATGTTGGCTTGTCTAAAATAAAATGTCTCCATCCACATCCATTCTCAAATAAGGTTTATTATTTCTCCATGGATTTGCATAGATGATTCCTCCAGTGAACTTGAATCACTTTTCTGGGATCCTTCAAAACAGAAGGGAGGCTGCTATTAATATATATAGTCATTTTAGAGACAGAGATGTCAATTCCTCAACGACCCAACAGGCCAGCTGGAAAAACTACCCCAGCTGCCTATCTGTCCGGCACCTTTCCTGGAATCAAGCAATATCTGCTCTTACATGAAAGCTTCTAATGAAGTAAATCTGTGATCTTGAGGCATGCACGACCCTTTGGCTTCTCAGATCATACAAATGTCCGAGTAAGTCCTGCATTTGATCAAGTGATACAACTAACTAGCAGAGGCTCTTGAACTGTGCTGCACAGGGAAGGGACCATTTTGAGGGGAAGAAGGTGTGGGTTCAGGTGGAGGCACTGGAAGAGTTGAAACTCCACCCCTTGTTCAACCAGAGTGAATTCACTGTTTTCTCTTCCATGTAACAGTTCAAGCAAAAGCTCATCCCTTTGGACCCAAAGTTTGCAAATCCCTCATAAATATGAAAATGTTATACAAACTACAAGGCATCCTGCATGTATATGTATTTTTCTACTATATACACACAGAGGGTGAAATATGCTCATTAATGGGAATAGGCAAACTAACATCTCTTGAATGCTCATTTTACAGATGAGAAGAATAGGGTGAATTCACGCATTCACCAATATTTGAGAATAACTAATTCCAAGCCTGCTCTGCTTCTTCTTGGCCGGGGTCTCTACTCTTTTAGCCTTTGTACGTGGCTGTAGTAGCACCGCAATCCTAGTTCTAAAACACCCTCTGGATCCCAGCAGAAGAGATTGGCAAGGTTAGCTTCTACTGCTGTTAATAGTATTATCACACCAACTGTCAAATATGTTTTTAAACTGTTTTTTTTTTTTCTAAATTTACTCTTTCTTTTCTAAAATAACTCATGACTACTTTTTAAAAACAGAATCCTGATTCCTTCTGTGGCAACCAAATCAGTAGGCTCCACCTGGAGTTTAATAGACTCAGTGAGAAAGGAAAATAGCCCAAAGTTCTGATCCCTACAAGTGTTTTATTTGCTCTGTGCTGTACTTTGCTGTCTTGTCACCAGAGCCCATATGGCTGCAGTGTTGCCTGAAACATGATTGTCATCTTTCTCAATAACTCTGATGAGGAACCGTATTTATAGCTGCAATCTGAAATACATAGGGGGAGCCATCTAGTGTTTGGAAGTTGGCACTTAGGAGTTATATAGAACATCCCTGCTCCCTAAATTTGATTTGCCATCTGTGTTCATTTTCAGTGCTCCGAAGCATCAACACAGGATATATGTTCCATGTGGGGGAGAAATCAGTTTAAAAAACAAGAGCTTGTGAAGCTGGCTTGCAGCAGAGCTCCTGGTGTTTGGAGCCAGGAACTCCATGATTACTGCAAGATCCTCCTTTGGTACTGGACCCCTCAAGGAAAGGACATTTAAAGGAATAGTCCCTTTGAAGTAAATACATTGTATGTTCAAAACCCTCCCAAACAAGCCTATATTTTAATTAGCTGTTTTTCTGACATCAAAATAGGACCAAACATGGCTCTCAGTGGTGCAGGTAATAGTCCACCTAATGAATTTGAGGAGCATCAGGAAGGCCCAGGACATCTTGCCCCACCGCCTGCTTTGTCCTTGCTTATTTTATAATGACTCTATCGAGGTGCAATTGACAGAGTGAACCACATGTTAAAGAAACTGTGATTCCCTGAGTTCTGGCATCTGCACAGCATGAAACCACCACCACCACCACCACCACCACCAAGATCATGAGCGTTGCATCATGCCCCTTGGGACTCCCCTCTGCCCTGCTCTGCTTCCTTATCAATACGAATTAGTTTGCATTTCTAGATCACATAAAAATGAAATCATATGTGTTCTTTTTCATCCACCTTCTTCATTCAGCACAGTGACTGGAGTTCTCCCATGTTATTAAATGCATCAATATTTCATTGCTTTTGTTTTTTTAGCCAATAAGTAGTATTCCATGGTAGGAATAGGCCACGATTTGTTGATCCATTCATCTTTTGATGGGCATTTGGGCTGTTCCCAGCATTTGACTATTATAAATAGAAGTTTACAAGTTGTAATATATTTATTACAAATACTAGTTTTTGTACACTTTCTTTTTTTTTCTAATTCCAAGGAGTGAAACTATGGGACCACATGGTTGGTATATGCATAACAGTTTAAGAAACTACCTGTTTTTATTTTTCACCGATACAACTAAAAAACCCAACCAGAACAACAATAGAGGAGGAAAATTTATTTGGGGGCTCACAGTTCCAGAGGTCTTGATCATAAAAGACCAGCTCCTTTCCTCGGGGCTCAAGGTGAGGCTGAACATCATGGCAGGAGAGGGTGGTGGAGGGAAGCAGCTCACATCATGATCAGAAGGCAAAGAGAGTCTCCACTCTCAAGATACAAAATATATACCCCATGGCCACACCCCACCCGATTCCCACCTCCTCCAGCCACACCCTACCACTTTAGTTACCACTCAGTGAATCCCTATCAGGGGATTAAAATCACTGACTGGGTTAAGGATATTAGGACCCAATCATTTCTCCTCTGCACCTTCTTGCATTGGCTCACACATGAGCTTTCGGGGGGCATCTCACACTCAAACCCTAACACTACCTGTTTCCAGAGTGGTTGTATCATTCTGTATCCCACCAGCCAAGTGTGAGCATTCCAGTGGCTCCAAATCTTCACCAACACTTGGTATTTTCAGTGTTTGTACCACGGCCATTCTAGTAAGCACATAATAGTATCTCATTGCTATTTTAATTTTACTTGCCCTCATGACTAATGAAAAGAAGCATCTTTTTATGTGCTTACTTAACATTTATAAGTCTTTTTTGGTAAAGTACCTGTTCAAAATCCTTTGGCCAGTTTTACTAGATTTTTTTTTATGATTGTATTTTTAAATTTTTGATGTTTTTTTTTTTTTTTTTTTTTTTTTTTTTTTTTTTTTTTTTTTTTTTTTTTTTTTTTTTTTTTGCAGTATTGAGAATTGAACCCAGGGAAAGCTAGGTTGCTAGGCAAGCACTCTATCACTGAGGTATAACCTCAGCCCTGTATTGAATTTTTTAAAATCTTAACCTTATTGTTGAATTGTAAGAATCCTTTCTATATCCTAGATGAAAGTTCTTTGCCAGAAATATGAATGACAAATATGTCCTCCCAGCCTGCCACTTATCTTTTCATTTTATTAATAGGACTAAAATTCTCAAATTTTAGTCCTATTAATAATAATAATAAATTTGCTGTCAAATTTATTGACATTTTCTTTTACAATTCATGCTTTTTGTGTCTCATTTAAGAAAACCATACTAAGACCCCTATGATATCTTCCTGTTTTCTTCTAGAATTTTAATAGTGTTAGCTTGTTAAATTAAATAAGCAGGAGTTCATGATTCTGAGGCTGTCTCCATACTTTGAATTCCTATATAATGAACTACAACCTAACTTAGAAACACAAGAGACAGCCAAGGGTCAACCCATCCCAAGCAACAGGGTTTCAGCCAATGACAGGCAAACAACTGGTCATACCACGCCCAAAGGAGGAAAATTAGTTATCACACCATGCTCAAGGAGGCAAATGCCTAACATTAGCTCATCAGATGATTCCCTGCTTGGCTTGGGCATCTGTCTTATATAAGCTTTTGGCTCACATTGATGGGAGAAGATCTCTGGACCTTTCTTCATTCTGAGTACCCAATTCATGAATCAACTTTTGCTCTAATAAATTCTGCTAAATTTAATTTGTGTAAGGTACTATACTTTTCTTTATTCTGTTAACATGACAAATGAATTTTCAAATGCTAACTCAACCTTGCATTCCTAGTATAAACCCATTGGTCAGTGAATTTGGCTAAAAAATTGTTTTCAAAAATTTTCTATCTAAATTCATGGGAAATATTGGTTCATAATTTTCTTGTAATAGCTTTGATTTCAATTTCATGGTGATTCTGTACTAAAAGAATGATTCAGGAAGATTTATTCCTCTCCTATTTTTCTGGATGAATTTATTTACAATATACATTATTTTTCCCCTTAAAGATGAGGTAGAAGTCACCCAATTGATTATAGGATTTTCTTTTAGAAAGGTTTTGTCTACAATTTGATTTATGTAATCATAGATGTATGGATATTCAGCTTATCTATTACTTCCTGAGTGAGATTTGATAGCTGTAACTTTTCAAATAATTTGTCTCTATCTTTAACTTGTCCAATTGATTGGCATGACTGTGTTTATAATATCCCTTTTTTGGGATGCCAGGAATTGAACCAAAGGGTGCTTCACCACTGAACCCTTTTTATATTTTATTTAGAGACAGGGTCTTGCTAAGTTGCTTAGGGCTTTGCTAAATTGCTGAGGCTGGTTTGAATTTAGCAATCCTCCTGCCTCAGCCTCCTGAGCCACTGAGATTACAGGCGTGCAGCACCCAGCTCTTTAATATCTTTTTTTAAAAATGTTTTTTGTAGTTGTAGATGGACAGCATGCCTTTATTTTGGTTATTTTTATGTGGTGCTAAGGATAAAAACCAGTGCCTCACACGTGCTAGGCAAACGCTCTGCCACTGAGCTACAACTCCAGCCCTTTAATAACCTTTTAATGGTCTTCCCTTTCTCATTGCTGATATTGGCAATTTGTTCTCTCTCTCTCTCTCTCTCTCTGTCTCTCTCTCTCTCTCTCTCTCTTTCTTTTCTTTTCTCCCCCTCCATCATTTTGACTAAAAGCTTATTGGGTTTATTGATCTCAAAGAACCAGTTTTAAATTCATTCATTTTAACCTCCTTTTTCTGATTGCTTAATAGGGAAGCACAGAACGTTAATTTTAGAATTTTTGCTTTTGCAATACGTGTTCAACGCTGCTTTAGCTGCACCCCACATAGAAGTCATGCTTTTATTTTCATTCAATTCAAAATGTTTTCAAATTTCTTTTTGTGATTTCTTCTTTGACCCATAAGTTATTCCAAAGTGTATGATTTTGTTTTCAAATACTGAAGAGTTTCAAGATAGCTTTCTGTTATTTACTTCTAGTTTAACTTCATGATGGCCTGTGGTGGTACATAATTTCAATTATTACAAATCTGTTAAAATGTATTGAATGGCCCAGACAAATCTATTGTCTTATTCTTGGGTAAAGTGTTAGAACACTTATAGATACATGTTTATCAAACCAAGTTGATCCATGGTCTTTTTCAAGTATTGTGTATCTTTCCTAATTTTCTCTCAACGTGCCCTATCAGCTGTTGAGAGAGGAGTCTTGCAATCTCTGACAATACTGAGTTCTCCATTTCTCCATTAAATTCTGTCAGTTTCTGCTTTGTGTATTTGAATCCTTTATTGTGTACATATGCACTTAGAATTATTATGTCTTCCTAATGAACTGACCCCTTTATTATTATGAAATGACTCCTTTTGTCCCTTAAAATATTATTGACTGAAATCTTTGTCTGATATTAACATAACCACTCCAGCTTCCTCCTTATGAACGTTAGCCTGCGATATCTCCCCACATCCTTTTAACCTATCTGAGCAGTAGACAGCATATTGTTGGATTGTTTAATCACCTGGCAACATTTGCCTTGTAATTGTGCTGGTGAGCCCTTTTCTACTTAATGTGACTAGATTACATGTCTGGATTTAAATCCACCTTTTGATGTGTTCTCTTTTTGTCACTTCTGGGGTGGAGGCAGGTGTTCCCTCCACTTTTCTTTCTCGCTCTTCTTTTGGATTGTGAGTTTATATTTTTTAATTCCTTATTAACTACATGTCTTAGATTTGTTTTCTTAGTGATGGCCTCAGAATTCACACTATGCATCTTTAACTCATCAGTTTACATCAGTAATATTATACTGTGTTTCTAAAGTGTGACGATCTTACAAGGGTGCACTTCCGTTTGTGCTGTTTTTATCATACATTTCACTCCTACATACGTTTGTTCTTTTATATGAAGGCTAGGATTTTTGTCACTAGTCAAACACTTTTCTGGGTTCATATTCACTGAAGTGTAAACGAAGCATCTGAGCAGGTTTTGGTGAAAATGGGAATGGGAAGAAATTCTAACAGTGTTAGATGAATAAACGGCACCAAGGGATAAACAGGACAGAAAGAGGCGGTGCCTACTTTTTAACTTTAGGGAAGGCAAGCCTGAAAGTCTAATGGGTTGGGAATTCTCACCCATCTTCCCACTATACTGCCCAGATTCAAAATGCTGAACAGCCGGACGCAGTGGCGCACGCCTGTAATCCCAGCACTTTGGGAGGCTAAGACAGGAGGATCATGAGTTCAAAGCCAGCCTCAGCAACGGTGAGGCTCTAAGCAACTCAGTGAGACCCTGTCTCTACATAAAACACAAAATAGGGCTGGGGATGTGGCTCAGTGATTGAGTGCCCCTGAGTTCAATCTCCAGTACCAAAAATAAATTAATTAATTAATCAATTAATTAATTAAATGCTGAGTACAGTGAGAGCAGTAATCTTTGCACTTTAAAGTCATGAAAATTAGGCAAGGTAGAGAGAATGTAAGATTATAGCTTAGGGCCAGGGTTGTAGCTCAGTGGTAGAGAGCTTGCCTAGCATGCATGAGGCACTGGGTTCGATTCTCAGCATTGCATATAAATGAATGAATTTTTTAAAAATTTCATCAACAACTAAAAAAAATTTTTTTAAAAGATTATAGCTTAATTATGGGTGCAGCTCATTAGTTTGTAAATCAGCTAACTGCAAAAGGTAATCGAGACATTGTTGTTACCACATTGGCTGAATAAGCAAGCAGGTCATTGAATATGCACCCTCCTTCACTTTCTCAGATACGTTTAATGCCATATAGGTCTATCGCTTTCTCAGAGACCAAACAAATGAAAATATAACAAAGTTAAAAATAAAGATTTTACCGGCTAACATTCTAAAAAAATGTTAATTCGTCAGGAAATTTTGTTTATAAAATATCAAAATTTGCAAGAAAGATTCAATAAATATAAAGTTTTCCCATCTTACCATCCCTCATATCCACTCCCACTCCACCATCAGACTGGACTTCAAAACCCAGAATAGAAAAGGACTGGAAATCCACCGATTCTGGTTTTGGCCATATTTGAGTTCCAGGTTTAAGGATTACTGTTCCTACATCTCAGTGGCATCTCAGCACTTTATTAAGAATTGCTGGCACACAGGAACCATTGTCAGGAGAAGTCTTTGGGATACTTTTGTGTGAACATTTGATTGCCACCAAGTTAGAGTCATCTCTGGAACACCAGAGATGTCATCTCTGGAACACCCCAGATCTATGGGGACATGCTTTCCAATGTACAGATCTCTAACAAGTTTCGAACTCCCTTTTCTGGTTCCCTTCCCATGACCCAGCCCTTTTCTTTTCTTCTCTGTCTCTCTCCCTGCCTTTATCTTTCTTCCTCTTCCTTCTCTCCTTTAAAAAAAATAGGGGTGAGGCAGATGGACTCGGGATCCAACACTGAGTTCAGGTCTTTATCGTTTAATAATAGGGTAAGTTGGCCACCTAATGTCTCTACTTCTAACCTAACTTCTCTTCTTCTGCCTCAGTTTCCTCATCTGCAAAAGTGAGGATAATTGTTCCTAACTAATAAGAATGTTAAGTACAATACTGTATATCAGGGCATATACATGTCCATCAGCAGAGAGATGGACGCTGCATGTAGAGAATACGACTATGTTTGATTGTATTCTATGGTTCAACTGCACCATAATCGTACACAGGAGTTATTATCCCTGTGTGGCTGATGGGAATGCAAAGGCATGAAGAGGTTTTGAGCCTTGAACTCAGATATCAGCTATTTCTTAAGTGAGCTCCCTGTGCAATGCAGCACTCTCGAAATTGTGTTGTTGAAAGCTTACTTATGTCTTTCTATTGAGTTGTAACATCGGTAAGACCCAGACAGCATCCTGTTGAATGGGGACCTAAAAAACGCTTATTAAATAAGTGCATGGAACTGGCACTATGAGGTAACCATGGTCCACAAGGAACCTCCCACATTACCCAGGTGTGGACAAAACTGACTATGTGAAAACTCAGAGACCCTGTAAAGCACAGCATCCATCCTGTAAGATTTTGGAGAATGGAGAATGATCCTTGTGTTGTGTGTCTGCCGGTACCAAGTATGACTAGTGAGAGACAGCTATTACAAATGCTTTCTTTTAAGGTACTCCAAAACAAAGTCAAGCTTCTGGATTTTTAATTGTCTTGGTTTTTATTTCCATGATGCCATTAATGCCGCTTCAAATGTGACTTCTAAGCTCATAAACATGACGCATACCTGTCCTCAATATCCCTGAGGGTCTAGTAATTTAACTCTGTTCCACTTGTTGCATCCAACCCGCACCTCTCCCCAAGAAGTGCAGCCCAGACAACTCTGCAGAAGCAGCAAGTTTATTGAGGAAATAGGCACACAGGCCAATCGAGTGGGGTCAGCTCTCCTTTCCTTCAGAGAGTGACCCCGAAGTGAGGGTTTCAGAGGTTGTTATAGGGTGGGCTAGCTACATGACTCAGGAAAACAGGATTTGGCCGATATTCAATCTATAGTTATTTACAGTTCAACCATGACAGTGCCTCCTATGTCCCCTTTCAGTTCCCAGAACTTTAGGTAACTGGCCAGGGGGTCTGGCAGCCTGTGGTTTTGCACCCCCATCCGTGAGAAGCAAGCATAGCAAAGCATTAATCACAGAAGCACAAAGAGCAGGTTAGCAGATACGTGCAGGCCTGAGCCAGAGTGACTCCATCTTGAGTTGGGATTTTACATTCCCCCCTTTTCTAGTGAATAGAGTCAAACCTTT
>PVHX01012405.1:0-31616 GCA_004024805.1 Geosciurus inauris
TCTTCCCTCAGACCCAGGGGTCCAGTCCCAGCCTCCTCCCTCAGACCCAGGGGTCCAGTCCCAGCCTCCTCCCTCAGACCCAGGGGTCCAGACCCAGCCTCCTCCCTCAGACCCAGGGATCCAGGCCCAGGCCTCCTCCATCAGACCCAGGGGTCCAGACCCAGCCTCCTCCATCAGACCCAGGGTTCCAGACCCAGGCCTCCTCCCTCAGACCCAGGGGTCCAGACTCAGGCCTCCTCCCGCAGATCCAGGGGTCCAGACCCAGCCTCCTACTGCTATGACCTGCTCAATAGATACAAACCTAATCTCTAGCACCTGATTTCTATTACCTTGCTCTGTTGCCCCCAGGCTTCTGCATCTGGCCATGAACCTGCTCTTCTCTTGCCTCCGTTTTCATTTCTGGAAAACAAAACTTCTCTCCTGCTTCCCTGAGAGTGAATGGACAGCTGCCCAACAAGGAGCCTCTCCTTCTTCTCTTTCTTCTCTTTCTGGCTGTGCTCCTTCTGGGAAAGTGGGAAGTGGGGACATGATGGAGGACACCCTCCCCTGGCTGGGCAGGGCCCTCTGCTCTCGAGGATGTACCCTCCCTTAGGTCCTCCAGCTCCCTCCCAAGGCGCTGGCTGGAGCACAAGGTGGATGTACAGTCATTATCACTGGACTCCCTCCCTCCCTGCGTTTCCCCAGAATCTCGGAGGTCAAGGTGCTTCCCAGAATCCGGGTGTGGAGGAGGATCAGCCTGGTCTAATCGCAGCCCCGGGGTCCACTGGGAGCCTCATGATCCAAGCCCTCTGAGTTCCTGGAAGTCCAGAGGCCATCTGCTGCCGATCCTGAGACTCTTTGCTTAAGATTTCACTCCCTGGCAGCTTCTCATCCCCCGCTCCAGACCAGCCTCTCCAAGCGGAGTCTACAGAGCTGTGGGGTGTTACGGGCAGCAGGCCGGGCTGTGGGCCCTCTCCCTCGCATCTGTCCACCTCTCTCCTTCTCTCTTCCTCCTTTTCCTTCTTCCTCCCTAACTGTCCTCCCTCTCCCCTTCTCTCTCCCCCACCTCTCCGGGAAAATCCAGGGTGTGAGGATTTGGCTTTGCCAGGGGAGAGCTCCAGAGCAAGCCAGAGGAGATACAGCAGACCAAGAGACAGAAAAACAGATACACACATGTGAAATTCAAGGAGAGGCACTGAAAAAGAGAGTTACAGAATAAGAAATGGAAACAGAGACAGACATAAACCCTCCTTTTCTTCTCCTCCCCCCATCCCTCATTCTGACTTTCTAGGGAAAGATCACTCTTTCATTCGATACCTATTTACTGAACATCTTCCAGGCCCCAGGCACTGGTCTAGGCTCCAAGGACAGAGTCAGGAATAAAACAGTTAAAACCCACAGCCAGTGTAGAGTTTGCACTCCAGCAAGGGAGACACATATTGTACAAAAAGATGCAAAATGAACAGCTTATACATGATGTAGGGAGGTGACCAATGCTATGGGGGGAAAAGGAAAGGCAGAGGAGGGTTCAGGAGGCAGGCTTGCACATTAAACAGGCGGTCAGATAAACTAGCCTTCCTCTCCCCCTCTCTCTTCTGCAGCAACTAGATTCTCCATAAGTGTCCTTTTCCAACTCAGGCACCTAGCAAAGAAATCATCTACCTGGACTCAAGCATTTAATAAAACATAGATGTCTCCAGGTTATTTTCCAGGGGCCCCTCTCCCTCTCTAGTTCCCCAGGAGCAGGTACAGTATTACTCCTTATCCATGGGGCTTATGTTGCTCTTGCAACATAAGAACATTCACCTTCTCACTTTAAGGATGCATTTTAAAGCTTCTCTTTGGTATATCCAAATTGCCAGCAATGCTACACATGCACTTTGAGGTCCTTTTTACACTTGATCTTAGCCAAAAGGTCAAGGGATCAGAGTCATTTTTAAGTGAAATAAGGTGACTTGAACATAAATACAACAATACATTGATAATTGACCCAATAACCCAGACAGCTACTCAGTGACTAACAAGTGGGTAACATATACAATGTGGATACACTGGACAAAGGGAAGATTCACATCTGGGCAGGACAGTGGGACATATTAGATCTCATCACAATTCTAAGAATAGTAGGCAATTTAAAACTTATGAATTATTTCTGGAATTTTTCACTTAGTATTGTCAGACCATGGTTGACCACTGAAACCTCAGAAAGGAAAACCTTGAAAAAGAGAAGCCTCTGGTAATCATAAGGACTCATACTTCCTGAAATGGGGCAGTCTTTATGATTACCTTGCTCATCGTCACACAGTACTGCAGGGCCCCCACCAGCCCCATGGCTTCAATTCCATTCAGCTTGGACACAGCTTTTTCTCTAGCCCACGGAAGGTCCTGGGATCTCTGACACAGTCCTGCCACACACCAAATCACTCTGGCCAAGAATCCCTGATCTCTCTGCCCAATTGTTCCTCAGTCGGGCCCTCCCAGGACTGACTCTGCATGTCTCCAGTTCCCAATCCTCCTGTGGCTCCCCAGTACTCCCAGTACCAAAACCCAGCCTGAGTCTGGCATCCCAAACCGGACATGTTTGCACATGTTTAATAGCTTGATTTAGCCATTCCACGGTGTAGGCATATACCAAAGAATCACATTGCACACTGGAAATATATGTAATTGTGTTAGTCAGTTTTACATTGCTGTGACCAAAATACTCAACAAGAACAACTTAGAGGAAGAAAAGTTTATTTTGTCTTATGGTTTCAGAGGTTCAGGGCATGGTTGACCAACCCGGTTGCTCTGGGCCCAACGTGAGGCAGAACATCATGGCGGAAAGACAGGGTGGGTGAGGGCTGCTCCACTCATGGTGGTCTGGAAGCAGAGAGAGCGAGGGGAAAGGGCCACGGGCACAGCCCCAGTGACTCCCCCACTCCTTCCTCATCCCACCTGCCTACAGTTACCACCCCAGTCAGTTCACTCAAACTAGAATGGACCGATCAGCTAGAACAGCTCTCATAATCCCATCATTTCACCTCTAACTGCTCCTGCATTGACACAGGAGCTCTGGGGACATGCCTCATATTGAAACCACAACATTTTTAGTTTGTCAATTAACAAATAAAGATTTTTTAAAATGCTGCATGGGCAGAGAGTTATGCACCCCAAGCCCAGATTCCTTATGCCATCCACCATGTTTCCATGACATCAATCCTCCTGAGTTTTGTGGACTGGACACACCATATCTTATCCTTGATGCCCTTTACTGGCTCCACCTTCCACCCGCCCTTCTGTGGCTGATCCTCAGCAGTCAGGACCCCCTCCTCTGGGAAGCCCTCTCTCTCTGGCTGGGATGCTATGTCCCTGCACTGGTGTGGTCCTGTGTTTACACAGCTGTGTCCTCTACCAGACTGGCATCTCCTCTAGGGCAGGGCCCCCCACTGAGTCATCTCTGTGGGCCCAGGCATCGCCCAGCCCGGAGGCCTTCCCCGGCATCCTAGGAGACGTCCCTGCCATAAATGCTCTTCCTCTGTCTCTTCTTTATTTTCGCCCCATCTCCCCAATCCTTGGCTCCTTTTGTCCTGATGTTCCGCAAACCACATCCTGAGGTTTTCTGATGATGACAGATATCTCAGAAGGACCCAGGGAAATGAGCCACCCTTTGCAAGAAGGGCTCTGGGAGAGATGAGTGCTAGTGAGGGGTGCGGGAGCTTCCTGCCTCCTGCAGGAAGGCCCCAGTGCCACCGGCCCTTGGCTTTCAGCTCTTGTCTTGGCTGCTTTCAGCCCTGGTCAGCTCTCCCTTAGAGGACTCTTAGGAGACTAGACATCTGGGTGCAAAGGGAAGGGCTGGGGTCTGGGCCTCTGGGTCTGAAGGAGGAAGGACTGGGTCTGGACTCCTGGGTCCTGGAGGAGGCGACCACTGGCACTTAAAGTCCTGGTTGTTCACCGTCATGCACACTCTGGTTTTAGAAACATCTGGTTTTATACAGCTGCTCCACCCAGTAGGGTGGGGTAAAGACCAGGCAGTCCAATGCCCAGCTTCTGGATGGAGCCTGGCCTTTCCCCTCCCACTGGTGAGAAATCCACTCCCCCTTGCTCTGGGCTCACCTCCACCAGAGGATCCATCATCCTGACACAGCCAGACACCAGGCGGCCCAGGTTCCAGGCAATAGCGTCACACACAGCCAGGCCCGCCCGGGTGGGTGGGCGGTGCCCTGGCTCCTGTATCCATGGGGCCTTCTCCCTGATGGCTGGGGCTGCCCTTCTCTCCCTGCCTGAAAGGGGTATGAGGACTTGGCTCTTCCAGAGGAAGGTCAAGGTCAGGCTAGAAGAGATGGAGCAGAGGGACAAAGGAAGCCTGAGAGAGGAAAATGTCAGGAGAAAAAGTGAATGAGAGAGACACAGAAAGACGGAGAAGTGCAGGTAGAGCCTCAGGAAGAGAGGTGGGCATGAAGAGACTGAGAGGAGAGGGATGGTGGGTGGGTGGGTGGGTACACAGACAGACACCAGAGTCGACAGACAGACATACTCTCACACAAAGAGTGGTAAAGTCAGGGAGAGACACTCAGAAAGAGAAGATAGATTAATCAAGTCAGCAAGGCCACAAGTCAGAAATCTAGAGAGACGGAAAGACATACACAAACCCAAGGAAAAGCAGGTAGAAATGGACAGAGAATGAGAGAGGACAGAAGCAGAAACATACAGAGACAGAGGCCCAGACAGGCAGCGGATCCGGAAACAGGCAGGGAACTGGAAACAAGAAGACAGAGCAACAAAAACGGCATTAGATAGGTTTTACGGTTTTGTTGTATTGTGTTTTAATCATGGAAAGAAGGACATGGGCACAGTGACATTAGTCACAAGTCTTCTGCCTTTGAGAGGCTGGGGCTCAGACACCTCAGATCTCCATCTCTTTTCTGTCCTTCCTCTGACTCATTTTCCCTGATGGTACAGGGTCCTAAGAGCGGAAGCTGACTAGCAGCTCTGAGTTATTTGAGTCCCAGCCCTCGCCCAGATCCTGGCACACACATGTGCAGACACACACTCAGACATGCACACGCACACAGAGACCCACATGGGTCGGGCAGGAATGACAGATGCTCCCTCACGCCTCAGTCCCAAGCAGCCGTGCCTCCCAAGCCAGCGCAGGGTCACACCCACAGACTCACACTGTGTGCGCCACATCCCATCTGCCAGTTCCTGAGACATGTCCCTGGGGAACCAACCTGGGATGGGGTTGTAGGAAGGGGCAGTGTGTGGGGTGACTGGGGAAGGAGAGGAGACAAGGGGAAGAGACCTGGGAGAAAGAGGAGGGTAGAAAGAAAGCCAAGGAGAAATACAGAAAAGGGGGCCCAACTGAGAGAGAGATGAGGAGAAAGAGAGGGAAGGGGAGAAGCGGAAGTATGGGAAGAAATGCAGGGCGGGGCCAAGACAGATAAGGGGCAGTCCCCGAATGCAGGAGCCAGGAGGGAGAGCCCACAGGGGAGGGGCTGCAGGAACAGGGGTGGGTGAGGAGGGCCGGAGCTGGGATGCGCTGGAAGGAGGCCGGCTGCTGGGAAGCGGGTGGAGCCCTGGAGCCTGGGACTCAGGCTGTGACCTCAGAGCCCCTGGCCGGGCTGGGCCTGACGTCAGCCCCTACTCCGCCCCCACTCCGCCCCCGCCCCTGCTAGTCTTCAAATGACCCCCCTCCAGCTCTGCAGCCCCAGAGAGACTCTGAGAACAAGCCGAAGAAGAGTCCAGCCCGACCCACCGCCATGAGACAGGTGCGTGGGGTCACTGCAGCCAGGTGGGGAATACTGCCATGTGTGCGACCATGTGTGCTGGGGACCGTGTGGCTGGCTGCACCTGTGTGCGTGTGTGTGTGTGTGTATGTGTACACATGTGTGATATCTCCTGAGTCCCATGTGCAGGACAGTGAGCACCTGCGGCTGAGCCTTCGGTTTTCATCTCCCTGTTGGCTGCAGCTTGTGGGTGGCACTCAGCGTCCATGCGTGAGATGCCACACGCCTGTGTTTCTGTACCTGTTTATCTTCCAATAAGCCCATGCGTGTGTGCTCCTTAGGAGGGGAGAGATCAGAGCAAGAGGGTGAGCAAGAAAAGGGACTGAGAGAAAAGCCTGAGCTGTGTTTGTCCAGAACCTGAGTTTGGATTTGGGTTTTATGTGTTCAATAAATGTTGAGTTGAACCAAATGAAATCACTGATCTTCGGCTCCTGACCTGTAAAGATGTCGATGGCAGATGGTTCCTTCTCAACTGTTAACTGCTCTTTCTTCTCATGCCCTCCTGGGCCATCCCTTCGCCCCAGACCCACAGGCATGAGTGTCTTTGCATCATTCCTTCCTGCTGAAGGACATGCGTCCTCCTGTGTCCCTGTGTCATCGAGGGCGTAGGATCTCTGGTTCTGCCTGAGAGAGGGTGTCCAGGTGCGTGTGGTAGCAAACAGGTGTTTTCAGTCTGCATCACTGGTCATGGGTGACTGCACGTGTGTGTGGGGGTGCTCATTTGTTTGTCTGAATTACCAGACACACAAGCTATGACCTCCACCTTCCTTAGCACTGCCAGGCACGAAGCGGGCCACTTTCAGAAGCTCAGGCGAGGGCAGGTTTGGGGCAAAAGGACAGAGAAGGAGGATTCTAGAAAAAAAAATAACGTTATAGAGCAATTAAAACCTCTGTCTCAAGCCGGATGCCGTGTGCCTGCAGTCCCAGCAACTCAGGAGACTGAGGTGGGAGAATCATTTGACCCAGGAGTTCAAGGACAGCATGGGCAACATAGCCAGACCCCATCTCAAAAAAAAAACATTGCATAAAAACTCTACCTTGTGTTATCTTATAGAAGCATCAAATGAGTGACTGTGTGTATGTGTGTGTTTGTGTGTACACAATCTTCTTGGAAAAGTAAAAAAAAAGATGAAATTAATTTTAGTTACATATTTTATTTAGCCCAATGTGTCAGGTCTGCAAATTTTTATGAAATACCACATAGTAAGCATTTGAGGATTTGGAGGCCAGATGTTTTCTGTTGAAACTATTTAACATTGATGGTGCAGTGCGAAATTAGTCACAGACAATTCATAGAGGAGTGAAGTTGTATGCCAAAAGAATTTGGTTTAAGGACATTGAAATCTGAATTTCATATAATTTTCATGTATCACAAAATATTGTTTTCCTCTTGGCTTTTTTCCACCATTTGAAAATGTAAAAAGCTGTTTATTACTTTGTAGGCTGTAGCAGGCCTTGGCATGCCAACCTCCACTATGTATAAAAAAAATGATCATTTCAGGATGTAATCAACACAAAAATATTAATGAGATATTTTACTTTCTTTTGCTCAGACTCAGGCTTCAAAATCCAGTGTGCATTCATAGCACATTCTACTCAGATGCTACATTTTTATGGTAATACTTGATCTGGATTTAGATTTTTGTAAAATTTGCCATTGAAAAAAGAAGCTTCATAGACCTGATTTTTTCCAAACATATTTAAAAGCCTTCTAATAACTGATTGGCATATAGGTCTTAAATTGTAAATTAATTAAAATTAAAAATTCAGTACCTCAGTCAGACTGGCTGTATTTCAAGTGCTCATAGCTATAAGTGACCAGTGACCCCTGTTTCAGACCTCCAAGATTTGCATGGTAATGATTCATTTAACTCACCATCACCAAGGAGGCAGGATGTGGTAGCTTAAGAGGTAGCTGGGCACCGAGGAAGGCCCTAGAGCCAACTGCCTGAGTTTGAGGATAACTCTCAACTTCCTACCTCAATAACTGTGGGGAACAACATCTGTGTCTCTGGACCTCCATTCCCTCATCTATAATGGGAGAGTCCCAATGCCTGCCCCCCTAGGGTTGTTGCAATGTCGTGCCTGGATTGTGGAAGAGACTAAATACCCACTTCACAGATGAGAAAGTAGAGGCACCCTTCCCATCTTCCAGCAACACCTACTGGCACCTGGTCCTGCCAGGGAGCTGGAGTGGAGAAGGAGAAACCCTCCAGGCCTTGGGAAGTCAGATGCCCCCCCCCTCACCTGCACAAGCCTCTCCTCCTGCCTAATCATCCTCAGTTTTGCCCTCTGTATGATGGCTGCTACTCCTGTCCCCCACAGCTCTCCACAGGGATAAATCCAGTAGATAAGGTTGTGGTTTGGTGCCTGGCTTTCCAGGGTTCAAATCCCAAATCCTACCTTTTGCAGGTGTGACCTGGGCAGGTTGCTACACCTCTGTGTGACTCAGTTGCTCATCCATAAAATGGGGCTGATAATAGTATAAACCCACAGGGCTGGTGTGAGGATTAGAATAAGTAAGTTCATATGAAAGGCTTAGGCAGCAGAGCGTGGTCACCCCCGTTATGTATTACTCTTTATACTGTTATTACTATTGCTGCCTCAGCACTAAGAACCCTGTGGCTGTAAGACGAATCTTAATTTTATATGCCACTGAGGAAGAGAGGGCGCAGGTGAAGTGGCGTGCCTGCAGTCCCAGCTACTTGGGAGGCTGAGGCAGGAGGATCGCTTGAGCTCATGAATTGGAGACCAGCCTGAGCAACGTGGTTAAACCCTGCCCCAACCAAACAAGCAAAACACACTGACAGAACAAAAGACTAAAAAGAAAGAGGGAGCAACTCTGCAACCTCCATTGCATGTAATCCTTAAGGATTTATATATCAAACTGTGAAAAATAACTCATAATAGAAGGGAGAAAATCGGGCATTAAGCATAGACGACTGTTGTCACATTTCTGTTCATTAATGAAAACAACTTCGTAGTGCTTGCGAGGATCTTTACAAAGAGGGGATGTTATCATTCATCTCAAGCGGCGAATAACCTGGGGATCTTCTCAAAGGAGGCCCTCAGGACTCAGTCTGCTCCTTTCCCTCTTGGCTCCCAGCAGGATGTGCCCAAGCCCACCACCGCAGCGCGCCGCTGCACAGGCCTGGCCCGGCGGGTGCTGACCATTGCCTTCGCCCTGCTCATCCTGGGTCTCATGACCTGGGCCTATGCCGCCGGCGTGCCGCTGGCCTCGGACAGCTACGGCCTCCTGGCCTTTGGCCTCTACGGAGCCTTCCTCTCGGCGCACCTGGTGGCGCAGAGTCTCTTCGCATACCTGGAGCACCGGCGGGTGGCGGCTGCGGCGCGGCGCGCGGCGGCACGGGGGCCCCTGGACGCGGCCACCGCCCGCAGCGTGGCGCTGACCATCTCCGCGTACCAGGAGGACCCGGCGTACCTGCGCCAGTGTCTGATGTCCGCCCGCGCCCTGCTGTACCCGCGCGCGCGGCTGCGCGTGCTCATGGTGGTGGACGGCAACCGGGCCGAGGACCTGTACATGGTCGACATGTTCCGCGAGGTGTTCGCCGACGAGGACCCCGCCACCTATGTGTGGGACGGCAACTACCACCAGCCCTGGGAACCTGCGGCTGCGGGCGCGGTGGGTGCCGACGCCTACCGGGAGGTGGAGGCCGAAGATCCCGGGCGCCTGGCTGTGGAGGCGCTGGTGAGGACGCGCAGGTGCGTGTGCGTGGCGCAGCGCTGGGGTGGCAAGCGCGAGGTCATGTACACGGCCTTCAAGGCGCTGGGCGACTCAGTGGACTATGTGCAGGTGAGTGGACAGTGCCCACCGGTGACCCTGACGCCCCAGTCTTTCATTCAAGGTGGAGATTCGAATGAACCTCTTCTTTCTTTATTCATTCATCCATTCAGTGGAGAGATTTTCCTTCACTCATACATGGGTCTATTCATCCATCCAGTACGGAGATCATGCCTTCATTTATTGGTTCAATATAGACATTCTTTTTTTCCCTCTCTTCATTCATGCACCAATTCCAGGCAGAAGCTCCTTTAATTCCTTCATTCACTCATCCATACATCTCTCCATTTACTTAATATGGAAATTCATCCATCCATGCACTCATCCATCCAATATGGAGATCATGCGTTCATTTACCCCTTCAGTATACAGATAAAGTCATTCTTTCATTTCTCCATCCACCTACCTATTCCAGGCAGAAACTCTTTGCTTTATTCACTCATCCGTGCATCTTGTCTTTCATTTAATACATTCATTCATCTTCCCATCTGTTCAATATAATATTTTCATCCTGTCAATGCAGACATTCCTTCCAACATGCATCTATTTGCCCATTCTATATGGAGATCATTCACTCCTTCCTCCATTCAGTGGAGAAAGTTCTTTCTTCAGGCACCCACTGCAGGGGAAGATTCTTTACTTTTTCTATTCATTCACTCATCCAGTCATCTATCCGTTCATTTAATATAATATTAATTCCCTTCCTAATTCATTCAGTATAGAAATTCTTTCACTCATTTATTTATGCATCCATGTATCCACCCAATAGGGAGGTCATTTTCTCATCTATTCACTCATTTATCCATTAAATGTAGAGATTTGTTCCCTCCCTTCCTCCATCTTCCTTCATTCATGTGTGGAGATTCTTTGGTTCATCTGTCTACCTACTCAATTTAGAGATGAATTTGTTTATTTAATCATTCATTCACCCATTCAGTGTAGAGATTTTCTCCCAAATACATTACATTATATTTCTAATGCTGCATAACAAATTATAAATGTGGCAACTCAAAACAAAACAGTTATCTCTAATTTGTTATTATAACTTATTACCTCATAGTTTCTATGAGTCAGAAATCTGAGCACAAACTAATTGGGTTCTCTGTTCAGGGGGTCACCACAGGCTGCTGTTGAAGTGTCAGCTAGAGTGGGGTCTTATCCAAGGCTTGGGGGTCTTATTCCAAGCTCATGTGTTTGTTGGCAGAATTTGGGGGGGGGAGTGTACTTGGGATTGAACTCAGGGGTACTCAACCACTGAGCCACATCCCCAGCCCTATTTTGTTTTACTTAGTGACAGGGTCTCACTGAGTTGCTTAGCGCCTCGCCATTGCTGAGGCTGGCTTTGAACTCACGATTCTCCTGTCTCAGCCTTCCAAAGTGGTGAGATTACAGGCGTAGGCCATTGCGCCTGGCTAGAATTTTTTGTTGCTGTTGTTGTTAACTGCCATGGAACTCATGGTAGCTTGCTTCTTTAAGGCCAACAAGAGAGAGTCTCTGAAACTTTGGTCAAAGAGGAGAGAGGGGATGGAAGGGGACATGGCGGCAGGAAAGATGGTGGAATGAGGTGGACATCAATGCCCTAGGTGCATGTATGACTGCACATATGATGTGACTCTATATTGTGTACAACCAGAGAAATGAAAAGTTGTGCTCCATTTGTGTACAATGAATCAAAATGCATTCAGCTGTTATGTATACCTAATTAGAATAAATAAATTAAAAAGACAGAGAGAAAGAGAGTCTCTGACTTCTAGACCCTTTTGTAAAGGTCTCATCTGATTGGGTCAGACCCAAGAATGGTTTCCTTTTGATTAACTTATAGTCAGTAGATTTGCATTCTTAATTACATTGCAAAACCCAGTCACCTTTTCTATATAGGATAACAAATAATAATAAATTATATCCCATCCCTTTTGCCATATTCTGTTGATGGGAAGCAAGTTACAGGTGTCTTTCATACACCAGAGGAGGGTATTATACAAGGGCATCTTAGAGTGTATCTTAAAATGTGGTCAGACCTTACAAATCCAGCATTATGTTCCGGTTGTTTGCTGAGTGCCCCAGATGCCCTCCCCACCCTTGGCCCTCTGCCTGGGAGCACCAGCCCTGTTAGAGGTCTGGCCTGATCCTGGCCTCTTCCACTTCACAGGTCTGCGACTCAGACACCAGGCTGGACCCCATGGCGCTGCTGGAGCTGGTGCGGGTGCTGGATGAGGACCCCTGGGTGGGAGCTGTCGGGGGGGATGTGCGAATCCTCAACCCTCTGGACTCGTGGGTCAGCTTCCTGAGCAGCCTGCGGTACTGGGTGGCCTTCAACGTGGAGCGCGCCTGCCAGAGCTACTTCCACTGCGTGTCCTGCATCAGTGGTCCCCTCGGTGAGTGGGCCTGGGCTGTGGTGGTCGTGGATGGGGAGGGGGGTGATTGAAGTTGGGGAGAAAGATGGGATGGAGATGAGAATTGGGGAAGGGGTGAGACCAGAGCCAGCAGTGAGGGTGCCGGGCTGGTTCGGTGTGGGGAGTGGGGTTAAGAGAGACGATGTAGGTGGAAACTGAGGCTGGGGCTGGGGAAGGATTTGGGGAGAGGAGGCCATGGGGCTGGTGTTACGGACAGGGCTGGGCCTGGTGTGAGGCTGGAGATGGGCTCGTGGATGGGGCTGATAATGGCCGTGGCATTTGAGATGGGATTGGGTGGGTTGACGTCAAGTGGGAGTGGTCCAGTGACAGACCAGCAGGAATGGCGATGGCGTTGTGGACAGCCGGGGGCTGGAGCTGTGCTTGGAGACAGACGGGGCTGAGATCAGGATGGAGATGGTGACAGATGGGTTGGGATTGGGGAGGGGGTTGGGGATGGCAGTGGCGGTGGCCAAGGCTGATGCCCTGGGATGCCCGGCCCCCACCAGGCCTGTACAGAAACAACCTGCTGCAGCAGTTCCTGGAGGCCTGGTACAACCAGAAGTTCCTGGGCACCCACTGCACTTTTGGGGATGACCGGCACCTCACCAACCGCATGCTCAGCATGGGCTACGCTACCAAGTAAGCTGAGGGGACCAGGCGGTGGGGGTGTGTGAGGATCACTGTGTGTGTGGTGGGAACTCTCCAAACTCAAGGTAGCTTACAGGACAATGGGGTCTACCAGGTGAGACACTGGAGGGGAGAGGAAGAAACTTCATGGGGCAGAAGGCATTGGATGGAGCCTGTGCACTGGACCTGGGGAGATATTAGGGACGAGTGGAAGATACTCTAAGGGACAGTGGGTGACATTTGCATTGAGCCACGTGACCTAATAGACTCTACCAAGTGAAGCAGGGGTGGGTGGGGACTCCATCAAGGTGGGAGAGGTGAGCTGGATCTAACCCGGAGACCATGGAGCCATCCCGCCACCAAGGAGTGAGTGAGGCAGGCAGGCGAGAGTGAGCGGACAGGGCAGCACCAGTGGGGGAGCCAGTGAGAGGAGTCCCATGGGGAGGGGCAGAGCGCCTGGGCTCGCTCAGAAGTGAAGCCTCCGGAAGTCGAGCAATGGGCCCTGGTGTTCGGGGGAGTGATGCCCTCAAGCCAGACGAAGTGAGAGCCCCAGAGAGAACGTGGGACAGACCAAGGGATCCGCTGGGGCATGGCTGAGGGCAGGCACTGGGCAAGTGTTCATCAAGAACCTGCAACGTTTCAAGCTCTGGGGACACAGCAGTAGACACAGGGACACAAATCCATGCTTACAGTGATTGAGGAGACCAATAAGAACATAAATCTGTAGAATATATAGTGTGTTAACGACACGTACTGTGGAGATGGAGCCAGGAAAGGGGACTTTCTAGGGCAGGGAATCAGGTGTCCAATGCAGAGCCTGAGCAGGGAGCAGTGGCCCACACCTGTCATCCCAGCAACTCCAGAGGCTGAGGTGAGAGGCTAGCAAATTCGAGGATAGCCTCAGCAATTTAGCAAGACCCTCAACATCTCAAAATAAAAAATGGAAAGGACCAGGGAGGTAGCTCAGTGGTAAAGCAGCCCTGGGTTCAATCCCCAGTACCAAAAATAAGGAGAGAGGGGAGGTGGCAGCGAAGAAAATGGGGTGTCTGAGGGTGGGGATTGAGGCTGAGCAGTGTGGCTGGAACAGCGAGCCCGCGTGGGGACAGTGCATGGGCGAGGGCATCAGGAGAGGGGCGGAGGGCTCGCTGGTGGAAAGCTCATAGAACTGGACTCAGATGAGGGAGCCCTTTCGGTCGTGGGCAGAAGACCAGCACGTCCTCACAGCATCCTGAGTACAGACTGCAAGGACAGAAGCAGGCAAGCCACTGAGGATGCCAGGTGACGCAGGGGAGGAGAACTGGACACTCAGTTAAGGACCTTGAGGAGAGAACAGTTTGACCTGCCTAATGAACTGACTGCGTGAATTTCCACAAACAGGATTCTATCTAGCCTGTGTGGGCTAGGCAGGGAACTCCACGGGGACTATTAATGATGTCTGTGGCAGCCACAGGAAAGAGACTTGACGGTCCCCTTGAGGATGTCTAACACATGGACTAGGTAGCAACCACGCCCATCTTGTTCCTCACTGTAGGTCCTGCCAGTAACAGTGAGCACAATTGCATTAGTAATGTATTAGTGATGGTATTAGTAATGGTGTAACTGTCGTGATATTAGTAAGGCCAATAATGATGGTATTAGTCACAGTAAAAACAGAAGCAGTCAGCGTTTATTGAGCAAGTATTATAGACTGGTCCCAAGCGCTTGGCATTTACTCCTCAGGCTTGTCTGCACAAAGTCCTTATTAGAAAGGAACCTTTATTGACCCTATTTTACACATGAGAAAACTAGACCCAGAGAGATTAAGAAACTTTTTTTTTTGGTACAGGAGATTAAACTCAGGGGCACTTGACCACTGAGCCACATCCCCAGCCCTATTTTGTGTTTTATGTAGAGACAGGGTCTCACTGAGTTGCTTAGCGCCTCGCCCTTGCTGAGGCTGGCTTTGAACTCGCGATCCTCCTGTCTCAGCCTCCCTAAGTGCTGGGATTACAGGCTTGAGCCACCGCGCCCAGCTCTAGATTAAGAAACTTGTCCCTGCGTTGGTCCTGCTGGCTCGGGGATCCTGCTCCGGGCCGGGGAGCCGCGCTCAGGCCCTCCTTTGTCGCACCGCCCAGGTACACCTCGCGGTCCCGCTGCTACTCCGAGACGCCCTCCTCCTTCCTGCGCTGGCTGAGCCAGCAGACGCGCTGGTCCAAGTCGTACTTCCGCGAGTGGCTGTACAACGCGCTGTGGTGGCACCGGCACCACGCGTGGATGACCTACGAGGCGGTGGTGTCCGGCCTCTTCCCGTTCTTCGTGGCGGCCACCGTGCTGCGGCTCTTCTACGCGGGGCGCCCGTGGGCGCTGCTCTGGGTGCTGCTGTGCGTGCAGGGCGTGGCGCTGGCCAAGGCGGCCTTCGCGGCCTGGCTGCGCGGCTGCGCGCGCATGGTGCTGCTGTCGCTCTACGCGCCGCTCTACATGTGCGGCCTGCTGCCCGCCAAGTTCCTGGCGCTGGTCACCATGAACCAGAGTGGCTGGGGCACCTCGGGCCGCCGGAAGCTGGCTGCCAACTACGTCCCCCTGCTGCCGCTGGCCCTGTGGGCCTTGCTGCTGCTCGGGGGCCTGGTGCGCAGCGTGGCCCAGGAGGCCAGGGCCGACTGGTGCAGCCCCTCCCGGGCCGCCGAGGCCTACCACCTGGCGGCCGGCGCCGGCGCCTACGCGGGCTACTGGGTGGTGATGCTGGCGCTGTACTGGGTGGGCGTGCGGAGGCTGTGCCGGCGGCGGAGCGGGGGCTACCGCGTCCAGGTGTGAGTCGCCTCGCTGTCGCTGCGCCAGGGCCTCCAGGGGAGGTCGGGACAGACCTGCGGGGCCCCAACTCCCTGGAGGACTCTCTGGGCCTCAGTTTACCTCCTCTGTGAAATGAGGGGGTCGACGCAAGGCCCTTCAGCCAGGACTGTATTGGGGCTGAGACCATCCTGGGTCTTGGGAAGGGGTATTTATTGATCAGGGTGTGGGTTTTTAGGATGGGGGAAAGGGCCCCACTTTCTCCCTGTTCTTATTTAATCTCGATTTGTACTGTGATTAGGATGTAATAAAGAATTTTATTTATTTTCCTTTGAGTGTCCACTCCCACTTTTTTTTTTTTTTTAAGCACTTGGGGTTCTATGTGATGAGAATGGGGCGGGGGCGAGGGGCTGAGGCAGGGTGCAACTGCCCAACCTGGAGAGGCACCTCTCCCTCCTGGAACCTAGGATCCCTGTGTGGAAAACAGGGATGTTGGGCCTGGGGACAGGGTTGTTGTGAGGTTTAAGCTGCTCGTATCATTCCCAGATGCTTGCAGAGCACCTCCTACTGGCGGCTGCTGCGGCTGCCCCTCTGGCCCACCTACTGGACACTAGGAGGGCTAAGCCACCCTGTTCTTCTCAACCCTCAGCGCTGCCTCCCCAGCCTCACTGGGCAGGAATGGATCCCAAGAAGAAAACTTTTGGCTTGTCCACTCCATGCCCGATATTTCACTTGGATCTTTGCCCCCACATGCCACCTGCATCCGACTGCCGAGGGTGAACTGTCAGTGTGCCCAGCAACCTAGCCCCCTCCTCTCCCTAGCCCCCTCATCCAGACGGCCTTCCCACCTGATCCACAATCATCCCTTCTCCCCTCCCTTTGAGGTCTTCCCGGTTAGCCTCAAACCATGCTTTGACTCCCATTTTAAAGGTTCTCTCTGGACTTCAGCTTCCCTTTGAGCTGCTGTTGCATGTCTGTCTTGTTGTCTGTGTTTGTTTCCAATTTCCCTCTCACAAAGTTCACCCTTGCCAAGCGCACAAGCCCACGTTTTCAGTAAGTTTATAGACTGGTGCAGCCATCCCATCCTCTCTGTTGCTGTGACAAATCTCTGAGATGAGCAACTCAAAACAAGGAAAAGTTTGGATTTGCCTATGGTTTCGGTCCACGTTCGGTCGCTTGGCTCTGTTGCTTTGGGCCTACCTGGCACAGGAAGTCATGGTGGGAGCATGTCTGTTCACCTCAATGAGGTCAAGAAGCAAAGAAAGGAGGGCCAGGCCACACCTGTAATTCCAGCGACTCTGGAGGTTGAGGCAGGAGGAGTGCAAGTTCGAGGCCAGTCTCAGCAATTTAGGGAGACCATCTCCAAATAGAAATAAAAAGGACTCAGGATGTAGCTCAGTGGTAAAGCACCCTGGGTTCAATTCTCAGTACAAAAAGGAAAAAAAGAGAGAGAACGAGAGAGAGAGAGAAAGAAAAAGAAAAAGACAGGAGGTGCTGGGGTCCCAATGTCCCCTTCAAGAGCACACCTCCAGTGACCTGCCTTCTTCCACTAGGCCACCTTCTAAAGGCTGCACTGCTTCCCAATAGCACCACAAACTGACAACCAAGCCTTTAACACATGAGCCTTTGGGGGCCGTTTAAGATTCAAACCATAGCAACCATAATCTAATTTTAGAGCATTTTTATCACCCCCAAAAGGAGCCCCATCCGCACTGCAGCAGTTCTCGTGTCTCAACTCACTCTCCACGCCCTGGGCAGGTACTCATCTGCTTCCTGTGTACAGATTTACCTACTGTGAACATTTCACGTAAATGGAATCCCGGAGCATGTGCTCTTTGGTGTCTTTCTTCCGTTCAGTGTGTTTGCAGGTTTATCCACGTTGTTGCAGGCATCTCTGACAATCTTCGGAAGCATGGCTGGCTGGAGCCTTGTTTATGCATTCGTCAGTTGATGGACGGGGGCGGGTTTCCACTTTGGGGCTATCAGGAATGATGCTATCATGAACATTCGTGTCCATGTTGTTGGGTAGACATAGGTTTTTTCATTTTCTTGGGTGTATACTTAGGATGGAATTGCTGGGTCCTATGGAAATTCTATGTTGATTGTTTTGATGAACTGCCGACTCCTGCACCAGGCACCTGCCATTTCACATGCCTCCATGGGAATAGATTCCCACCATTTTACATTCCACCACCAGGGTTCCAGTTTCTCTGCGTCATAGTCATGTTGGTTATTAACTGGCCTTCTGATTATAGGTTGTCCTAGTGAGTGTGAACTGCTATCTCATCGTGGTTTTGATTTGCACATCCTGGCTGACGATGCTGACTACCATTGACTCAATCCCAAGCCAAGCAGATGTGCTGTCTCCCCCTGCATCCCTCTGCCTGCTCCAGGGGAACCGCTCTGGTCCGGTTCACCAGTAACATCCACATTGCTAAAACCAACAGTGACTCTCAGGCCTCCCGTTTAATGATTTGGTGGCATGTGGCACAATCCCTCGCGCTCCTTCCTGAACGCCTTCTTCACAGGCTTTCAGGATGCCACAGGTGCCCTGTGGCCCTCCTCCCTGTTCCCTTTCCGGGTTCCTCGGCCTGCAGCTGTTTTCCACTGGAGAAGCCTTGTTTTATCCTCCTATCCTCCACATTGGCTTCCTCTTGTGCGTCCAGGGTTATGGTTCTGAGCATCTCCTTCAAGTTCCATGCCTGGAGATGAGACTCCCAAATTTTTATTTTCAGATGAGACCTTGCCCCTAAATTCCAACTGCCTCACACACATTGCCCCTTGATACCCAAGAGGCATCTCACACCCAGCACCCATCTCTCCTCCCCCAACACCTGCAAAACCTGCTCTTCCAACAGTGTCCCCGTCTCAGGAAACAACTGCATCATTCCAGCTACCCAGGCCAAAAATGTACTGTTGTCCTGTCCACAACAGGAGCCACCACCACGTGGGACTATATGATGCTCTTTTCACTCATTCATTGATTCAGTCACAAACACATTTACCAAGTGCCTATGGAGTTCCACGCACTTTGCCAGGGTTGCAAGAACAGAAATGAGTAAGACTGCCTGTGTCTGATGAGCTCCAGCCAAGCGGACAGAGTGTGATCTATAGTCAGGAATACCTGGACACAGTCTCCATGACTTCTGCTGGCCTGGAGTGGGGACTGTTGAAACTAAATAAAGCTACCTAAGGTTATAAACTCAGCTCCTTGGTTGCACTGTGTATCTTTCAAACACCTCGTGGCCACAGGTGGCTGGTGCTGCCGTAGGGACAATACAGCTCTAGAACATTTGCATTAATGCCGAAGGTTCTGCTGGACAGTGCTGAACGGTGACCTCAACCCTTCTCTCTCTCACACCCAACATTCTGATCCATCAGCGAATCCCACTGGTTCTGTCTCCTGGACACACCTGAAGCTACTGCTCCTCCCCTTCCCTTGTCCCCGAGCTTCATTTTTGCTGATTACTGCAGTGCCCAACAGTGACCCCTACCAACACCCTTGCCAAACCCTAACCCCAACCCTTGAGCGTCAAATCCTGGCCTTCCTTGGCTCAAACCCTGCCATGACTCTCAGACACAGGAAAATCCACAGACCTTGCAGTGCCAGCATCTGGCCCCATCTGGCCCCTTCCTGACCTGCTTCCCTGCCCTTGAGGTACTCACTTTCTGCAGCCCTGTTCCAGCTACACTCGCCTCCTTACTGCTCCACATGCATGGCACTCCTGGCACGCTATCCTCAGGGCTCCTGCCCCTGCTGTTCTTGCCTAGACTGCGCTTAACACAGATATTGGGTGGCTCACACCACCCTTCCCCTTCAGGTCTTACTTGAATACCACCTCAGCCAGGCCTTCTCCAGAGATCCACAGCCACCCCCACCTCACACCTCGCCTTCTCCCTCAGGTACTGTCATGATTTGATGTAGATTTTATTCTGCTTAATTTCTTGCTTTTTATCTGTGACAATACATGTGGTGTCAACCCTCAGTTCCTGACATACAGCTGCTGAATCCCTTGATCTTTCCTGGTGACAGGAGCATCTTTTGTTGTCCTGTCTTATTTGGCTCCTGGATAGGGCTGGTCACCAGCAAGACTAAACCAACTGTGATGAGCTGCTTGGATATTTCAGCCCCACTGGCGTCCCTGAGGAGGGGAGAGGGGCTGAGGGATAATTGATAACTGACCATGCCAACATCATGAAGCCTCCAGAGAAACCCCTAACAGGAGGTTCACAGAGCTTTGGGGTTGGTGAACACACTCACTGTGGGGAGGATGGTGTGCCCCAACTCCACAGGCACTGATATGCCTTCACTTGGGACCCCATCAGCCCCCACCCTAGGTTCTCCTTCTGGCTATGAATGCTCATCTATAATAGGCTGGTAAACATAAGCAAATGTTTCCCTGAGTTACACGAGCTACTCTAGCAAAGTACAGAACTGGTGGAGGGAAGGTTTTAGGATCCCCCAACTTTGCAGCCAAGTTAAACAGAAGTGAAGGTACCCTGAAGACCCACTCTTTGTGACTGGTGTCCAAGTGAGAGCAGTCTCGCGGGCCTGACCCCTTAAAACCTGTGGAGTTTGACACTAACTCTAGGTAGCTGGTTTCAGAATTGAATTACACTATACAGCACTCAACTGGTGTCTAGAGAGCTGGGGAATTAATGGGTAAAGGGTCAAAAACCCCATGTTGGGTGTCAGAAGTGTCCCAAGAAGTAATTTTGACCATCCACTAGAATCTAAGTTCAGTGAGAGCACAGATTTTTTTCTCCTCTGATTTCTTCATTGCCGACTCTAGAAAGCCTTGAAAATACCTGGCAACAGCAAGTGGTCAACATATACACTGAGTCGATGAAGGGCAGACATTGGGGAATAAGAATGAGTACACATCCAGCAGTGACCTTGAAAAGACAAACCCAAATGAAGAGAAGTGTTGGCTGCATGCCGGGGTGAGCTCAAGGGCATGTCAAAGGGCCCCCCAGGCAGGGAATAGCTCAGAGAAGGCAGAGTTCACATGGTGGTGAACAGAGAGGATGGAGAAAAGGGTAGACGCAGGTGTCTCCTGCTGGATCTTTCATAGGAGACAAGGCCAGCAAGGTCAGCAAAAGGGTAGGACCTGTGGAGCCTTGGAGGCTTTGGCAAGGAATTGGTTTGTTCCAAATGGCAACAGGGAGCCACTGAAGATTCAGAGCAGAGAAGTGACCCAATCTAAATACTGTAAAATATTATTCCAGCTGCCAAGTGGAGCAAGATAAAGCAGAGGCAGGGAGGCCAGTGCAGAGGCTGCTATGGTGATCCAGACAGAGATGCGGAGTCTCAGATCACCAAAAGAGCAGCTCGTGAGCAGAAAGTTACAAAGGCCAAGGCTTGGGAATGGGTTCAAAGTGGAGGCAGAAAAAAACACCATGCTTGTGGGTTTTGAGCTGCTAGAAGGATGTAGGTAGTCTTTCTTTTTTTGAGATGAAGGCTTTGAGGGAGACATCTAGGACTGTAGTTGTCTTCTGCAGGGAGATGTCAGGGAGATTGACAGACAGGGAGGGGTTGAGGCTGGCAACCAAAGCCCTCAGCACAGGGACTACTTGCACTGTGACAGCTGTGCCTGCACAGCCACCACGAGCGGGAGACACACGAGCATGCTGGGGTAGGCTGCTCTTCTCCTGAGTTAACAGTACCCACTTCAAAGACGAAAGAATCCAGAATCTGAAATATATTCTTTATTTTAGGAATGGAAATCGGTCGAGAAAGAGACAGCTTTGTTAGTTGCCACTGAGATACCATCGAAAGAACATCCTGGGGACACAAGGAGATACGGGTATTGCAGGAGGGGTTCGTAAGAGAAATACAGGCACTGAAGCCTTGATTTCCGGACCTCAAAGGTCAACAGGGCCTGACTCCAGGTCCGAGGAGGGGGGCTGGGGTCTGTCCCGTGGGTCCGAGGGAGGAGGCACTGGGATCTAGAGCCCTGGGTCTGAAGGAGGGACTGGAACCTGGACTCCTGGCGGGGGGGAAGGGACGTAGGTGGGACCTGTACCTCTTGAGTCTGAGGGAGGACGGCTGGAGTCCAGAGTCCCGGGTCTGAGCCCGGATCCCTGGGTCTAGGGGAGGGGCCGCTGGTCGCTGGGACTCACCACACCAGCCCGGTCGTCATCGCCGATGCCAGGGCCGCGACGGCCGCGAGCATGCAGAGGTTGCCCAGCGTCAGGGCCTCGGGCCTGGTCAGCAGCTCGCCCAGCGTGGGCCTCCAGGGCTCGATCATTTCCGCGTCGCGCGGCGCCCAGCTCACCACTTCCCGGAACGCCACTTGGAGATCCGTCTCGCCGCGCGGGGGCGGGCCCGTCACTGCGGGGGCGCGCGCGTCACCCGGCCGAGCCCCGCCCGCGCCCGGCCCGCGCCCGGCTCGCGCGCCCCGCACCGTTGAGGAAGAAGTAGAGCCGCGCCAGGGGGCGCTGGTCGTGCTTGATCACGCAGGAGAAGGTGCCGCTGTGCTTGGGCTGCACCGGCCGGATGCGCGCCAGGTAGCCCCGCGCCTGGGGCACGTCTCGGAAGTAGGACACGTCCTGCGTGCGCATCTGCCGGGGCGCAGGGGGCGCGCCTGAGCCAGGCCCCCGCTCCCGGGCCCCGGCCCCGCCCGCGCCAGGAGCTGTCCCCGGCCCCGCCCGGCGCTGCGCCCTAAACCCCCGGGGAGTCCCGCCCCGACTCACACCTCCGGCAGCGAACTTCCAGGTATAGGTGATCTCCTCTGGCGGCAGCTGGAAGTCCACGACACAAGAGAACATGGCCTGGTCCCCCCGATTCACCGTCACGTCCTGAACTGAACAGGACGGGGGACGCTCCCGCGGGCCGCCACCGCGGGTCCCCGGTCCCCTTCCCTTCCTCATTGTAGGCCCTTTTCTCCAGTTGGTGGTCCCCACCTCAGGCCCTGCCCCTCACCTGGACAGTCCAGCGGGAGGTTGCAGAGGGTGGAGAAGCACTTGTGGCAAAGGAAACGCCGGGCGACCTCCTGGATCCCTGTGGGGCGAGGGTGCGGGATCTGGGTTCCAGCTGCTGTTCCTTTAGTCACCTGTGGGTCTGTTAGGGCTCCCTGGGTCCTGTGGGCCAGGTGGCAGCTCGACCAGCCTTCCCCGTGTCATTTCTTAGGCGCTTCCCACTCGCGGCCGCCCACCCTCTAGACCTCCTGTTGATTTATTGGGGACCTCGGAACCGTCTTCTGTGAGCTTTTTAAGCAACCTGGGTGACTTTCCTCCAGGGTTCTTACTGGCTTCCTTCGGATCTGAAGCCCTGCCCCCCCTTAAATCCCAGATTTTCAGCCCGACCACCCTTTTCTCCGCGATCCTATTTGCATTTAAGATCTTACCGCAGGGAGGGACGCAGGGTGTAACTGTGGAGAGAGGGGAAGCGTTACTAACCGAGGAGTCGCCGGAGGGACCCGATCTAAGGCTCCCCTAGAGGATGATCCCAAGCCCAGCACCTTTCCTCAAGGGGCGGAGCCAGGCCTGCTGCCCCTGGCCTAGGTCTGCAATGCTCCACCTAGGGGCGGGGCCCGGTCCCTCAGCCCCCTGAAGAGGTCTGACTTAGGCCTGTTCAGGATGGAGCGGGTATACACCTGTGACCCGAGGAGTCAGGGAACGTCACTAGAGTATTCCACAGAGGGGGCAGGACTGGATGCTTGGTGATCCTTGGAGTAGCCAAGACCTAATTATTAGGAGGCCCAGTTAAAGAGATAAGGCCAGTCTAGTAGTCCACTAAGGAGATCCAAATGGAGAGGGCATCTTTCAGTGTGTGGGGGGCCACACACTGAGATCCAGGAAGAGGCCTGGGCAAGTCTGGTCAAGACCTTGCTAAGACCGATGGAGCTGGACAAGACACCTGCGGTCGAAGGGGCGGGGCCAGATGCACAGTGGTCCAGGTGGGATGGACAGCTGCCTACCCAGGGCTCTAGCTCAGAGTCTGCCAGGAGACTTAACGGAGTGGTTGGGGTTCTCAGGAGGGGGGGTTTTTGGTGTGTATCCAGGGCAGAGGAGGAGGCTGGAATCGGTTTTACCTTCTTTAAGCTGTAGAATGACCTTCTTCATTTCTTCTGCAGCAGCAGGAAAGGCGTCCTCAAAGGACCCTGGAGGTTGGAGGGGCCCTTGTAGAGACGGCCTTTCCTCTGGCTGAGCCACTCAACAGGACTTGTTCTCATGCTGTGTCCTCTCTGCACTCATCTCTGGCTTCCTGCCTCTTCATCTGTCTACTGGGAAGCCTGCTAAGTCCCCTGACTCCCTCCTTTGCCTCCTATCTCTCTCTGCTTCTCTCTCTCTCTCTCTCTCTGAGACAGAAACCCTCCCCTGAAGCATTTGCACTTACCTTGTTGGGAGAAAAGGGAGAATAATGACAAATTCCTCACCCAGGCTACTAGGTCCTAGGTGGTCTAGCCCAGTCTTCCTATGTTCTTTCACATGAAAAGAACCACATTCCTAGCATCCCGGGGCCTTTGCACAAGCTGGCTTCTGATTTCAGCACATCTTTCCCACTATTCGTTCTCCATTTCTTATACCTCAAGTGTCACCTCTATAAGGTTTTTTCCATGATCACAAATCTATAGTCTACTTGAGTTCCCTGTTGTTATAGCATAGCTCTCACATTCATTTCATGCATAGCTCTCACCAGCCTGCAATCACACACACACACACACACACGCATATACACATATATGCTGATCATTTAAGTATCTCTCTTAGGTAATATGCCCTTGTTTAGTGCTGTGTCCTCAGAACGGGAGGCCCCGAGTCTTAGAAAGAGCTCAATAAATTTATGTACGATGAACTCCAGAATCCAGCTGGAACTGGAGACCACAAGCAGTGGCCCGTGGCCCAGATCTATCCCTCATATGTGTTATATTTGGCCTGGAAAGTGTTTTTTAAAAAATGAGCTGGTTGCCAAGATATAAAACTTGGAAAAGTCACATAAAATATTTGGCACTGCTTTAAACATTTTTGGAGAGGCTGCAGTGCAGGGACCACTTCTCCAGGAGGCAGCGATTAGCTGGAGCTTAGCAGCTCTTCCCTTTAAGAGGCCCTTCCCCGCGCCCCCCTCCCCCAGCCTCCGTTGGCATCTACTCCCTTTCCCGTCCACCTCCTCTGTTCCTGGTGTTCGGTTTCGACCATGGCCATGGACCTCTGCAGAGAACCTGCTGGATTGATTTCATGGTGGCGGTGGTTTTGGAAGTCAGAAATGTGGCAGGATGTTATGGGATGGAATGTGTCCCCTCTCCCCAACTTCACATGTTGAGGTCCTCAGGCGTGACGGCATTTGGAGAGCATTCAGAGAGGTGACTGAGTTCAGGCGAGGTCACAGGGTGGGCCCTAGTCCAGAAGATGGCTGGACTGGTATCCATGGTGTCTAAGAGGAGGGAGCCAGGACGCAGACACCTCAGGAGGGAAGACTATATAGACTTGGGGACAAGACAGCCATCTAAGCCCTCAGAATAGACCAACCACGTCCACCCTGAACACCTGGATCTAGAACTTCTACCGTCCAAAACTGGGAAAAAATAAATTTCTGTTGTTTAAGCCACCTCGCCTGTCTACGGTGCTTTGTTTCAGCAGCCCTGGCAAGCTAGAGCACCAGCACCAGCACCGTCAGTTGCCTCTTTAATAACAGAATGCTGTGGTTCACCTGGGAAAGCACTCCCCTTACCCACCTAGCTAGAAGGCTGTAGTCATTTGACCAAGTTGTGGCCATTGAGATATAAGTGGCAGTGTCATATGTGAGTCACAACTTGAGGTAATGTCACCCTACTGATTCCTTCCTCTTCTTCCATTCTGCTACCTGGAACTTGGTTTTGATGACTGGAGCTCCAGCAGCCATACAGGACCATGGAGACAAGGGTGATGATAGAGTAGAAAGCTGGAAGGAACTTGGGTCCCCAAGAAACTGGAGTTTGCCCCAAGATTAATGCTTAATCTAGACCTATTTTATATGGGGAAAAGGAACTTCTAGTTTGCTTAAGACATTGTGGGGAGGGAGGAAAGGTTCTTCTGTGACTCAGTGAAGGGAGGGAACTGAGGGTGTTGGCGAGAGAGTGAGAAGTGATTTCCATCAGGTGCACACTCAGAGGGACCACTGAAGCCAAGAAGCGGGTTTGAAACGAGGAGCCGAGGACTTAGAGGTCTCTACTTGGCCACAGAGCAAGAGTCTGAGATGGCAGGATGGCCAAGAGGATGTGGTCAGAGCGGGGCGCTGGTGAGAGCAGGACGTTGCAGGAGTCATCATGAGCTATCTACAGCACGAACCAGAAATGACTCACAGGGAGAGTGAGTCGCGGACAGCCCAGTGAGCCATGGAGGCAGGTGGGATGGAGTGGCAGCGGGGACTGAGCTGCATCCCACATGGGGCAAGGGCACGGACTGCATTGAGTGGACCAGAGAGGGCGTGGGGGTGTGCTGGAGCGGCCCAGCATGAGGCACTCTACCTCTGGTTCACACTGTCTCATCTCGAGTGGAGCCCTGGCATGTCCAGGAGCACACCTGTCCCACAGCTGAGGGACTCACTGTGCCATCTCGGCCAACAACTGAACTTCCTGACCCTAAGTCTCTTCGTTCATAAAATGGGAACAGTGTCTGCCTTACAGGGCAGGGAGGGGGCAGATTAAATGCCACAGGAATCTAAGCTCTCTAATGGCATCACAATGCCCGCACGAGATAGTGTCTGTAAGCCCTTGGAAGGCACGCAGGGAGGGTGACCGGAGGGCGGGCTATTGTTTTCACCACCTCCAAATTTGAGACGGGGAAACCGAGGCCCAAGAAAGTCAGGGAAGTGGCACAAGGTTACGCTGCCACGTGTGAGCCGGGGCGGGCGGGCTCCTCTCCACCACTGGTTCATGTGAGCTAATGACTGTCCTCTTTCCTCTTTGGCTCGAGCATCTCTTATCCAGAATGCTGAGACCAGAGTGTTTCAGATTTTTAGATTTTTAACAATGTTGGAATCGTTGCTTATACACAATGAGAGATGTCAGGAACGGGGCTCAGGTCTACACAGGACGCCCTGAGCGCACCTGCGTTCTGTGACCTGTCACATGAGGTCAGGTGTGCGGTCAAGTTGGTTCTCAAAAAGTCACAGAGTTTGGAGCATGTCAGATTTCCGATTTGGGGGTTAGGGATGCCAACCCTGCCGCACTATCCACTCCATAGTCCGTACACACGAGCTGTTTCCCCATGACCACCAAGAGGCAGCACTAGGCAGGGTCACCTGTCTGTCCAGTCCCTCCACGCTTCTTCCCATTCCCCTCAACCACATTCATCTGGTTGTCCATTTGTAAACACCTAGGTCTGCCCTTCCTGTCCAGCTGAGCCCCATCTTCCCCATCTGGAAAGTGGGGCTGTAACGCCGCAGCTGGTACGAGGATATACTTTAAGCCGGGCGCGGTGGCTCAAGCCTGTAATCCCAGCACTTTGGGAGGCTGAGGCAGGAGGATCACGAGTTCAAAGCCAGCCTCAGCAACGGCGAGGTGCTAAGCAACTCAGTGAGACCCTGTCTCTACATAAAACACAAAATAGGGCTGGGGATGTGGCTCAGGGGTCGAGTGCCCCTGAGTTCAATCCTTGGCAAAAGAAAAAAAGGATAGTTTAGGACGGTAATTAGCATAAACATCTGGCAGACACCCTCCTTCCCATGCAGGGCAGGCAGGGCAGCCTGGCGCGGGGTCAAAGCCTCGTTGTCCTTCCTCTTGTCCCACCCTGCTGAGTTTCAGACCTCATCTTGGTCGGCCTGGACTACTGCCACTGGCAGGCCACCACGGGCAGATTGGCTGCGGGAGGGAATCCTGTCTCTCGAGTAGTACCGTCCAGTAGCTCCCCCACCTTAAAAGCAGAAGCCAAGGTTGTTCCAAGGGCCTACAGCAGGCCTTCTCAGTGTGTCCACACCAGCATCAGCACCCTCTGTGAACCTGATAGAAATGTCTACTCTCGGGTCCTACTTCAGACCTGCTGGTCAGAAACAGAGGGCGGGCCCACAATCTGCATTGTAGCAACTCCCAAGACATTCTGATGCACACTAGGGCTCAAGGACCACTGGTGCGCTTGGACTGATACTACCTAGTCTCTTGCCACCTCCTGGGCTCACCTGCACTCTAGCCCCACTGGCCCCGGGGCCTTTGCACTGTACTTTTCCCCTCCTGAGACTATTTCCCCAGATCCTCTGGCTCTCACCATCACCTCATTCTGTCTCTGCTCCACTGGATCCTCTACCTGCACCCACTCTGACCTGCCCGTCTTACACCATTGCGGCATTCCCTTCTCTGACTTCCTCCACAGCACGGATCACCTACAGACATCATTTTATTGACTGACTACACTCAGACCCTCAATAGTAAGCAACTTGAGGGCAGGTGGTGTGCAGTTCTGGGCCCAGCTGTGTCCCCAGTCGTGTTCCTGGCACATTCATTAACCATCTGCTGACGTACTGCACCCGCTGCTCTGGGCCTCCAGCCTCTCCCTCTGGTCCCTGCTGCACAGGGCCCCAGAGGCCCTCGCTACACCAGAGTCACCCGCTCACCCCTGCCCTCCGAGGTTGCCCAGCTCCCCAGAGCAGAGTCTTTGTCTCCTGACTCTTCTGCTGAACGTGGCATCTGGGTATCTTGCTGCCTCCTGGATGTCCTGGATGTCCCCTGCACCCCCAATCTTTACGTCCTTTTCCAGCTCATGTTCCTATGTCTCTCATCTCAGGAATGACACCCAGCCCACCCAGGCATGGAGCTGAACCCCAGGCACTGTCCTCAACTCTGCCTTCCCCTTCCCCAAATCGTCAGTCCCTCTGGCCTGACTCTGAGTCCCCCTTCTGCTCAGGCCTCCTCCCCTTTGGCCTGAACCCTAATCCCAGCCTCCACTCTCTCCGCTCTGGGTCTGTCCCACACATGACCCTAGAGAGGTCCCCCGCCCCCAGAGCTGCACTTGTGCCTGGTCTTCTAAAACCCTCATGACAGGCAGCCCCCGTGTAGAGAAAGGACGTTTCTTGGGATCCTCCTCCCCTCCTTCCGACTCCTGGGCTCTTGGGCTCCCTTTGGGGGTGGGGGATGCACAGCAGATCTTCTCCACGCTGGCCCCCAGATGGATGGAAACCTCTTTGGGGGCTTCTCTGACATGAAGCTTGGTGGGAGTAAAAGGCACCATTGCAGATACAGAGACAAGCCCTGGGCTCCCAGACCCCAGAGGAGGCTTTAGCCTGGAAACAGGGCTGTGGCCTCCCCAGCACTCCCACCGTACCGGGCACCACTGTCTGGCATGTTTGGGGAACGTGGGCCCTGTGGGCGTGGTGACTGGTGTGCCTCTTGGCAACCCTGTCTCCTCGGCAGGATGTCTCTGCACGGGGCACGCTGCTTACACCTCAGAGGCTGCACACAGGCGTTGCTCCCACCCCAGGCTGGCAAGTGTGCTCGTCCAGGATGCAGTCTGGTCCTGCCATTCTACACGGCCATCACCTGGAGGATCTGCCCACCTGTTGGCATGATGTCCCCACCTGTTTCCCGCCCACAATAAGCCTCATACGTCACCGCTGTGGACTTGCTCAATGAGCTGTAAAGACTACCTGTCTGTGCCCTGTCTCCATGGCTACCCTGGGAGGCAGGAGACCGTCCCTCTTTACAGATGGGCAAGCAGAGGCCAGGCCAGGGGCAGACGCACAGCCAGACCTCACACCGGGTGACTGTACACCAGTCTTGGGCTCCTTGTCACCAGTTTGCATTTGCATGGTTCCCTTTTCCCAGAGAACAACCTAAGTCACTCAGATTCATGACCTCACCCTTCCCAGACCACTGCCCAACTCCAGGGGTCCCTGCTGCCCTCGCGGTCCAGGGGCTTCAAGCCAATTCCACAAGACACTCACCTTGGGCAGCGGCCGCCTCCTGGAGGGTATGGACCATCTGGGTGAAGGCGTCCTGCAGGTGGCTCCTCTCCTCATAGTCTGGGGGTGAGGGATGCATAGGGCCAGGAGGCAGTTCCACCAACGCCAGGTGCCCGTGTGAGCCCTCTGCCTCTGCCCGCCTCACCCCCTCTTCTGTCTCTGCCTCAGCGTCCATCCTCCCACCTCTGCCTCCACCCTAGTCTGCGTCCTCCTCTCTGAGTTCTCTCCAATTCCTTTCTGTGCTGCGACTGCCCTCGCCATCTTTGGCAGGCCTGTTTTTCTCTGTGTGCATCTCTGTCCCGGCCTCTTCCTCTCCCTGAGTTTCTCCAGGCCTCACCAGCCCCTGCTCAGGGCCCTGGTCCAGGCAGGATGGTGTGCTTACTGAACTCCACGTTGGAGAGGCCCTCAAAGGCAGCTGTGAAGGCATCCTGGCACCGCTCGACCCTGGGGCCCTGTGCCCGGGCCCACATCTGGCAGAGATGGACGCGCTCAGTGTAGGTTGTGAAGCAGAGGAGACAGGCCCAGGTGGGTGCCCTGGAGACCAGCAGGGCCAGCAGGACCGACGGGACAGCACTCACCAGGGACAGCAGGGCCATCTAGGAGGGTCTCGAGGTCTGGGGGAGAAACTGGTGACCTTTGTGAGGTCACTGCAGTGGGGGAGGGGCAGTGGCCTGGGGCCAGAGGTTGGGTTTCAGTTGGTGGTCAAATGTCAGGCTCCCGGGAAGGGTGTCAGGGGTCAGCCTGCAGTCCCTAGGTTTGTAGTTGGGCCGGACGCCAGGCTCCCAAGAACCTCACCTGTGACCCTGGACGTCCTCACAGGTTAAAGGGTCTCAGGGACCCAGAGGCCGGCAATGCAGTGTGTGGCGGCCCCAACAGACCCTAGGGTAGGGGTAGGGAACGATGGAGAGAGACACAGGGACACTGAGTGCCAGAGAACAGAAAGAATACCAAAAAAAGAGACACAGGGAGAGATACCCCAGTGTCCCAGAGCCAGAGAGCCAGGGACAACCTGCGGAGAGAGAGGTGTGGACACCTGAGGGGCAAAGCAAACCCACCTTCCGATGGGAGAGAGACTCTGAGGAAGGGCAAGGACAGGACTGCAGGGACATGGACAGAGCAGACAGCCCAGCTCCTTCCATGGTCCCCAGGGCAGTGGCACAGGCCTGGGGTCCCCGCCGCCCCGTCCTGTGCAGGGCGCAGCCTGGGGAAAGCTAGGAGGCCGTATAGTGATCTCCGTGGGTGTCCTCCTCAACTATACAACCTCCTACCTCAGCCCGGGGGGCGCGGCTGGCCAGTAGGCCTGACGGGAGGGGGGGGGCCGGGAGGGCCCAGCCGTGGTGGTGAGCCCCCGACACAGACCCACAGACACGAGCTTGTGTGCGGCGAAGGCCCCGCAAGGTCGGTTCTACGGGTGGGTGCCAGGACCCAGGAGTCCAGGCCCCCGGCCCCCTCCTCCCCAAGAAACCTAGGAATCTAGGGCCCCAGCCTTCCTCCCTCAGACCCAGGGGTCCAGGCCCAGCCTCCTCCCTCAGACCCCGGGGTTCAGGCCCAGCCCTCCTCCCTCAGACCCAGGGGTCCAGCCACTTCTCTCCAGGAAAACAACCCAAGAGGACACTTGGCTTCCCAGGTGCCAGTGAGACAGAACCTCACCAGCGTGGGAATCTGGCCTGTCAGCCACCTCTGCTCCCGCCCTCCCAGTCAGGTTGTCTAGACTCCAGGGCTGGAGATAGGAAAGCTTCAACCTGGGCATTTTGTCCCTGCCCTCCTTCTTGTTGTGACCTCTTAGCATTCACAGTGATGACAGCATGATCCCCAACCCCTGACACTGCACAGCCCCAGCCCAGTCTTCTCCGCCACCTCCCAGCCCATGGAAGGAGATGCTATCTCCACCCCATTTTGCAGGTGATCCGGGAAGAGGCTGAGCCTCGGAGAGAGGAAGAGACCTAGCCTAGGTCTGCCTGCCGCAGGTGGGAGGGGCCCTGGCGGCCCACACCCACCTTGGCGCTGGACCGGAGCCCTCTACCTGGAGTCTCTCTTCCCAGCCTGGGCCTGCCTTGCTCTCTCCTCAGCTCCTGTCCATCTTCTGGTTGCTTTCTTACCCTGCCCTTTCCTATCCCTCCTTTCTCAGCTTGTATCTTACCTGGCTCGCTCCCCTCTGAACCGAATCTGTCTCTCCCTCCTCTGCAGGGCTCCTCTGTCGGGCTGTCCGCCTCGCCCCTTCCTGCTCCTTCCCTCTCTCCTCCTTCTCAGCCCTTTTCTACCCCTTCTCCGGTCCTTCATCCTCCCTCCCTCCCCGGCTTTGTCTCTCATTCTCCCTGACCCTCTCGCCGTCCCCCCACATTTCAGTTTCCCTCTCCTCTCTCACCCTTTTCCTCCCCTTTTCTCTGTCCGGCCTCCTTCCCTGCTGCTGC
>PVHX01012405.1:31716-59540 GCA_004024805.1 Geosciurus inauris
CTCCTTCCCTCTCTCCCTCCCCCTCGCAGCTCGGAGCCAGGTCTGGAGCTGGGGGTGGGGTGGGGGTGGTTCGAGAAGGGGCCCCGGGCTGGGGTAGCGACCTGCTGAGGAGGGGGAGGAGAGGCGGGAAGGGGGCGGAGAAGGAAAGGGGGAGGCGGGGGCCGGAGACGGGCCTGCGGTCCCAGCTCTCTTCCCCCTTCCCTCCTTCCCAGCCTCCCAGACCCTCCGGCGGGGGCGAGAGTCAGGCCAAGGTGGGGAGGAAGGGGAAGGGAGGAGGCTCCCCCCCCCCACCAACCTGGCCGGGAGCCCGGGCCTGGGTTCCCAGCATGCCCCGGGGCTGCCTGGGGCCTGAGGAAGGGGGTGAGGGGAGCCGGGAAGCGAGAATCTTAAAGATTCCTGGGACCTGAGCATCTCCCCCACTCCCAACCAGTTTCTCCTTGGGGAAACTGAGGCCCAGAGGGAAGGGTCAGGACTCGTTCAAGGTCACTGGGCAAGGCGTTAGAGGAGCTCCCTGGGCCCATAGGCCCACTTTGGGAAAGGGGTCGGCACTGTACATCCCCCAGGCCTGGGTCCCCCCTCCCCCTCTTCGTGGACCCTGGGGAGCCCCCAAGGGTCAGAGAGCAGACCCAAACAGTCTGGCACCATAGCAACCAGATGGCCCCGCCCCCTTAACCCCTGGAGGGCTGGACTCCAGCTGGGGCGAGAGTGGAGGTGGGGACTCCTGGGTTCCGGGGGCAGGACCCCCACACCCCCGCCCCAGTCCAGGCTGCTAGATAGAGAGACGCTGGGGACCTGGATTCTTGGGTTCTAGAGGAGGAGGGTTTGAAGTCCGCTCCTGGGGAGAAGGGGCTGGGGTTCTGAACGCGGGTTTCCAAAGTGGATGGGGTTATAGCGTGGACTCCTAGATCTGAGCGAAGAAGAGGGGGCGGGGGGCGGACTCCTGGGTCCTGGGAAACGTTGGCTAGGGGTTCGGATTCTGAAATTCGGGGAAGGGGCAGGGTGTTGGACTCCCAGGTCTGAGGGAGGAGGGGTCTGAGGCCTGGAATCCTGGGTCCCCAAGGGAGCTTGGACGCTGGGCCTCTCCTCCGCCAGACATCCCCTGCCCCCGGCGCTGACCTGGGCCTGTCTGGCAGCCCAGACAACCTCCCCCTCCTCCTCAGCCCCCTCCCACTTGCACGGCTCACCCTTGACCCCTCAAAGCCCCGCAGCCCCATCCCTCCCCCTCCCCCTCCCCTCCAGCCAGACGTTAACCGTTCCGCTGCCGGAGGCACCTCCAACGCCAGACAGCCTTCCTCCACCTCCCCAGAGGTCTCGGGCATCTGGCCCTCAGTCGCCTCCGCCCTCCGATCCTACCCATCCCAGCCCACCTCTCTACTCCCTCTTGCATCTAGTAGGTGTTCCCAGCTTTTGCAGCCTCTGGACCCCGAAATCCAGGGCCCAGGCCCCCTCCTTCAATGGTTCCCAGCCCCCCATCCCCGGGAACCCAGAAATCCAGGCCCCGCAGCCTCCTCCCGTGGGACCCTGGAGTCCGGCCCAAGCCCCATCCTCCTCCGGTTCCGCAGACTCACGGCTCCCGCGGTCCCGCGTCGGGGGAAGGGGTCTCCTCCACCAGCCCCGGGCCCGGCAGGAGGCCGGCGGCCGCGAGTCCTCTCCATCCTCTCCCGCCTCCGCCGCCCGCGGCCTCTCCCCTTCCTCCCGCCGCCCCGCCAACCTCCTCCCAGTCCCCGCTCCCTCGGCCGGCGCCTCCCGGCTCTGCGGTCCGGGGCTCCCCTCCCAGGACCCCGCTGGCGGCGCGGTACGGACCAGCCCCCTCCCCGGGGGGCCCTCGCCCGGCCCCTCCCCGCTGCCCAGCCCAGTCCGGCCTGGCTTCCCCCCTGCCCCGGAGCTGGCCCTGGTCCAGGGGAAAAAATTCCATCCAGCCCCGGGGAGGAGGAGCGGGGCGGAGGAGGGAGCGGGGAGGGGAGGCCGGGCCAGGGGAGCATGACGCAGGGAGGAGGGAAGGGACAAAAGAGAGGCCGGGAGGCGGCGGGCGGCCGGCGCGCCCACTGCTCCCTCCCTCCGCCCTGGCCAGTCCCCGTCCTCTCGCGGCGGCTTTCCCTCGGTCCCCGCCGCCTCTCCTTCTTCCCTTCTGGGGCCTCCTCCCTCTCCTTGCCAGCCTCCCGCCCGGCCCTGCGCGGTGTCTCGCTGCCTCTCCTTTGCTCGTGTCATTGTGTCGTTCCTTCTTTGCGTCCTCCTCCTGTCTCGGTCTGTCTGTCTTTCCACTGCCGGCCAGGCTCCGTCCTCTGCGCGGCGGCTCCGGTCTTCTCGTGTCACTCTTTTCTTTTTCCTTCTGGGTCCCCCTTGCCTGCTTCTGGGGCTCCATCCTCCCTTTCTCCGGCTCTCTCCTTCCCTCTCTCCTCTCTCTTACACCTTCCCCAGGCAGGGTCTGCAGTTCCCGCTCGCTCGCTCCGCTCTCCCAGCCTCCCTCCCGTCGCTGAGGTTTGGTACCCCCCGCCCCCCACTGGGGACTCAAGGGTGAAGCAGACCCAAATCTGCCCTTGCGGCGGGAGCTCACGGTGTGATGGAAGAGACAGACCCAGCCGCAGACGGTCCCATTCCGGGGTGATGGGGTGTGACCGAGGGCGAGACCAGAGGCTGTGCGAGCCAGGGCGGAAGGAATCCTCTCAGCAGGTCCACCCGGGAGCACCTCTAGAGAAGGCGTGGCTGTGGCGTGGCCTCCGAGAACCAGAAGTTAGACCTGAATTGTTGAGAGGGACAGCAGTGAGGGCGTCCCAGGCCGAGGGCACAGCTTAAGCAAAGGCCCAAAGGCAGGAAACCAAGGTGATTCCGGAGCACAACAAAGCAGTCAAGTCTGACTAGAGCGGTGGGGCCGGGAGCCCAGGAGCGTAGAAGAAGCTGGGGTGAGTGGGCGGGGCCGTCCTCAGCGTGTCCAAGGCCAGGCTGGGAACTTAGTCTTCCCAGAGTGACAGGGAGCCTCGGAGGGTTGTGAGCACCGGGAGGGACAGGGTCGGATCTGAATGTCAGAGCTTTCCGGGGCCGTGGGTGGACGGGAAGGGGAGAGATGGATGGAGGTAGGACCAGCAGGCGGAGAGGAAGGGGTAGGGCAGGAGCTCGAGGGACTGGGCTCTGCTGGGTTGTGGGGGGCGAAGCAGAAGGTGAGGTGAAGAGCTGAGGGATGGGAGTTGTTCCCAGCGGGGAGCCAGGACGAAGAAGAGGGTACAGGAGAGAGAAGACACAGTGGACAACTTAGAACCCAGGGGACATTAGGGGCTGGGCACATTTAGGGAGGACATTCAGGCAGGGGTAGATGTGTGGTTCTGGGGCTCCCTCCCACCCTGCCCCCAGCCATCCAGTTCTCTTCTATGGGGGCCAACTTAGGCTTACAAATTTCCTGCACATTTTTTTCCAGAGGAATTCTATACACCTATGCAATATATTACTCCATCCTCCACTTTCTAGTCCCCAGATGGGATCACATTATTCTGCACCTTGCTTTTTTAAAAACACTATGCCCCCCAAATTCCCCTATATTCATACTATTAGAGCTGCCTCGTTTGTTTAAATGGCTCTATAGTATTCCATTTATTTATCCATAAGTCGTGCAATCAATTGAGAGACAGGGAGTTGAAACTAATGGATATTGCCTATTCAAATCTTCTAGTTTGTGTGTTTTTAAAAAATGATTTCACTCAGTGTTTTTAAGCCTCTGAATGCAGCTATTTGATGAATACCTCTAGGTGTTTTAATTTTTTTTTTGATAATTACTACAGTGGTGCCCCCTTAACTATAGTTCCATTTTCCAAAGTTTCAGGTACTCACAATGAACTACAATTTGAAACATTACACAGAAAATTCCAGAAATAATTCACAAGTTCTAAATTGTGCATTAATCCAGGTACTGTAAGGAAATCTTGCCCCGTCCCGCCAGGGACCTCACTCATCCCTTGGTCAGGTGTATCCCTCTGTGTGTGCCCATTCAGTCCTTTAGTAGCTGTTCTAGATTGAGTTCACAGACTGACTTTTGTGATCCTGCAGGCTTGTGTTTTACACAATCCTTACTATACTTAATAATGGTCCTCAACTACAAGAATAGTGATATTGGTAATTTTGTTACAATACATTGTTATAATTGTTCTATCTTACGATTGTTGTTAAGCTCTTAATGTACCTAATTTGTCAATTAAACTTTATCATATGTATGCATGTATAGAAAAAATAGAGCATTTGGTACTATCCAAGGTTTTGGACATTTACTGGGGGTCTTGGAACATATTGTGTCCCCCCAGTAGTAAGAGGGGAATACTTGGATGATAGGAATAATAATGTGAGAACACATACCCTTTATTGAATGATTATTTGGGGCAGCCCCTGCATGAGGTGTTTGCTATACAATATATAATTTTTCACACAACCATCTTGTTATTAGAAAGTTGTTATTTCCATGTAAAAACAAGGGATTTGAGGTTCTGCACAGTGAGTTGCCCAGACTCACAAAGTCAGTAACAGAGCCAGAGACTTGAACCTGGCCTCTCCGATGGTAAATACCATGATTTAGGGCCGGGGTTCTTCCTCTGTGAAAATGTGCTACTTGTAGGGGTTGATGTTGGGCACATGTAGACATGTCATGCACACAAATTCACATGTGATTTCCAAGGACCCTTTGTCAGACCCTGTACTTTACTATCTGGAATTACTGTCCCTCTGCATTCGCCTCAGACTTCCTGTGGACGGGTCGAGACAGCAACTGCACAACCACGCTGACCTTGTCCTACCCTGATCCCGTTGTGTTGTGATTTCTGTGTTTGGTCTGTCTCTGGGAATACACTGAGGGCACAGTCTAGGTCTGAGTCATCTGTGTCCTCAGTATCACCCAGTGTAGGCATGGCTCAGAGCAGGGGCTCAGGAAAATGTGAAGTGAATGAATCAGGGGATGGGTGAATATCAAGAGGCTTATGGATTGTGCTGGGACTTGCTGAAGTCCTTGGAATAAGACAGCATAATGCCCATTATTTCCTGAAACACGAGGCCTCCATTCCCATTGGTTGGTTAGTCCTGGAGTCTACCATCATTCTCTGATATACACAGTTCCAAATCCTTTAGCACCTAAGACTGAGCTCTAACAACTCCCACAAATCCTGAGATTCAGCACCTCTCATTCCCACCACTCTGCGACTTGAGGCCGGCACCCCCAGCAGACATTGGCTCACAGGCATACCTTGTATTCCTACAGCCATAATTCTCATATCCCTTACACATAGAGGCTGCTATTCTCTTGACACACTCAAGTGCCACCATTCTTGTTACTGGTCGGAACAGCACTCCAATGGAAAATAGAAACTTTCTGCCCTTCACAAGGCCATCCCCAAGTTTCTGAAATGAGAACAGCTAAACAGGAAGACACCCTGAACCTGTTCCAAACTAGGTCTGAGTTTAGGACTCATGTTAATACCATGAAACAGGAGGTACTGGGTCATGGAAAACATCGAAGTAACACAGAATCCTCCCCATATGAGAGATCAAGCCCAAACCCAGAATAATCCTGGAGCAGCACATAATCGTTACAGATGGGATCATCTTCAGACTAGCAGAACTTAAAAACACAGATGACCCAAAGGCAACAGATGCTTCCACTGCACTATTAAATAATCCAGAATGGTAACTTGCCCCTGGTGGACTTGGAGGAATTGGAGATAGGGGCATAATTTTTGTGTTAGTGAATGACAAATCTCATTCCCATTATCTCTTCTAGTCAAAGGACCTGGGGAGATGGATGTAGTTATTTGGGGGGGTCTCCTCACAGCCTTCCTCTTTGTAAAGGCCACACCTACTAATTTTGAGAAAGCACCCACATTCACATGACTTTTAATATAATATATTGTTGTAATTTTGTTTTTATTATTGTTGATCTCTTGCTGTGTCTGATTTACAAGTTAAATTTTATAACAACTATGTATAGGAAAAAAGAGTCTCCGTAGGATTCAGGACTATCTATGGTTTCAGGCATCCACTGTGAGCCTTGGAATGTATTCCCAGTGATGAAGGTGTCCCCTGTGTTTGAAGCTACAGAGGAGACATTGGAAAGAAGACCACGTGAAGATGGAGGCAGAGACTGGGGTGATGCGTCTACAGGCCCCCCAACAGAAAGGATTCCTATCAGCCTCCGGAAGCTGGACAAAGAAGGATCCTTCAGAAAGAGTGTGGTCCTCCCAACACCTCTATTTCCGGCTTCCAGCCTCCATAACTGTAAGAGAATAAATTTGCATTTGTGCAATAACACTAGTAATAAGAACAACTTGTGCTGTTCCTATCTAAGGTCAAGGTATTAATAGTCACTTTCAAATGTAAGCATTCTAATGTAACTTGAAGAGGAAATCTTTGACTGTTCAAGGTCAAATTTTATAATTCACTTGAAGAGTGTGTGTGTGTGTGTGTGTGTGTGTGTGTGTGTGTGCGTGTGTATAATTATATAATTACAGGAGGAAGAGGCTGAAATAATTAATGATGAGTGTGAAAGCCAGCAGGCAGCAGGTGGTTCTTCAGGAGAATAACTCTGAAGTCGATTAGAGTTCAGCAAATTAATTGGGGGGTTCTCAGGATTCACTTGTGTAGGGGAGCAAATGGGTGAGCCATGGAGAGGTTGAACCTTGTGCACTTAGAGTAAAGGGAGCTGGGGAGCTGGATGGCTCCACAGAGGCCTCCTGAATTGGAACAATGTAACTAAGCCCTATACTGCTCATTGACCTGTTAAACAACTCTTTAGACCAATTAAACTTAGCACAGTTAATATGAACAAAGAATGCTTCATGAGTCGGGCAGCACTCAGAACCAGAAGAGGTTCAAAGAGCTCTGCTCAGCAGTGTGAGCAGAGAGATTTTATAGCCTGAGCATAGAAGCAAAACAGAGAAATTACTTGATTGACTATAGCTGGGTTTCTGCCTTGCTTGGCTGTGATGTGGTTAAGCATTTGCATCGGTTGGGCATGGTCTGATCAGTTATCTGCCTGTGATCCCCTGAAGCTTGGCTGTTTGTGACTGCTTGAAGCCTGGCTATTTGTCACAAAATTACTACCGAGTTAGTGCTTTGGTGAGTGTGTCCCCCAGAAAATCATGTTTGCAAGGTTAATCCCCAATGCAACAGCCTGATGGGAGGTGTTTAGGTCATGAGGGATTCACCCTTATGGATGAATTTATGCTGATTATAAAAGGGCTTGGGGTTGTGGCTCAGTGGTACAGCGTTTGCCTAACATGTGGGACACACTGGGTTTGAACCCCAGCACCACATTAAAAAACTAAACAAAATAAAAGAGCTTGGGGTCACAGGTTCAACTTCCTTTGTCTTTCTTACTCTCTTACCTTCCTCCATGGGATGATGAAGCAAGAAGGCCCTTGTCAGATGCTGGCACTTTGATGTTGGCCTTCCCAGACTCCAGAACTGTGAGAAACACTTTTTTTTTTTAAACAAAATAAATGGCCCAATTTGTGATATTCTGTTTAGCAGCACAAAATGGACTATGACTGTTAGTTTTTATCTTGTTTGCATACTAAGTTAGGTTGTGGTTTGTTAGGGAACTCAAAGTACAGACAGTCTTAGGCTCATGGCCTCTGGCTTGTTTTGATTCAGTAGATCCGTCACTGGATGTCACAGGAAGGGGGCTGTGACCTGGGTGAGGCAGCTCCGGAGGCAGTCTTTGGAAGGGAGGACTCAACTGCAGGTTCCCAGTCACCAATACTCCCAGCAACTGGATCGGCAGTACTTCAGTCCAGAGGGGCCAGTCTACCTCTATGCCATGTCTTTGACATCCAGGAACAATTATTGACAACTTCTACATAATTATACAACTCTGGAAATAAATCAATAGGTGTGTGTGTGTGTAAATTGACATATCAAGATTAATATTGCTATTGATATGAATAGTAAGGATGTTTCAATTAGACACTATAATTAGGAAGAATATTTTCTCCTTTTGGAACCAAGAAGTGGTTGTAAAAACTAAATGATAACACAAGGCAGAACAGCAAAGACTAGATAAAATGGAAACCCAGAGCTCATTTTTGCTCTAGGTAGCCTTTGTATAATTGTTCGATATTGCAGCTTTCATATTACTAAAGGAAATCATCTTTAACAACTGTATTTAATTTTTTAGTTATTTAATTCCTTTCAGGTCATACATCTTTTAAGAAAAAGGGTTACTTGAAAGTTCTACACGTGTGTGACGATAAATTTTAAAAAGGTGTATGACTTTGTTGGCTTAAATTTCTTGAAATGGAAATAAAACTCTCCTAAAATCATGTACAGCAACTTCTATGATAAATCATCTTTGATCCAGACATCGTAATGAATGCAGAGAGCATGAAAAAATAGGAAAGTGTTGGAAATGAGGCGCCCCAAACATATTTTGTTCTCACTAATCAAACTTCAAAACAATAGATTTTTTAAAAGAATACTTTTAAAACATAAATTCTTTATAGTTTTGAGTCCATTGAAGCTAAAACCTTAAATTGAAACTGTCAAGTTGACTGCATACTACTGTGGACCGTCTTCAGAGGAGGAAGATGAGGAATTTTCAAAATTTGCATGAGCTATGATTCTTAAAAGTTCTTTCTGGAAGACATGTTTTGAAAAATTGTTCTAAACTATTTATACTGTGCATAGAATTATTGTATGTACTACCTCAGCATCTTGTGTGGGAAACGTTTGGGCATTAAACAATAAGGTGCCTTTTTACTTGATTTATTACTACTTTAACTGTAACTCTGCTTGTTGCTGAGATATTTCTGGATCTTCCACGTAGTTGGCAACATAGCACATGGGAATCCCAGATGCACATGGAAAGGAAAAGCCGTCATTGACAGTGGACAAGAAAGACGGAGGTTATGAGTGAATTAGAAAATACAAGCATATTAAAATTTGTCTTCTCTCCAGTTGTGTCCAGAAATAGAGGTCAACATCAGGCAGAAGAATTGCTGGTCATTAGCAGAAAGATGGTCAGGTCACATCTGATCATTCTTCAACCAAAATCAAACTCACGACCCACCGGAGTTTTGGGCATTGCCTTCCCACGAGGCATCCAAGCAGCATGGCAAAGCAGCTATCCTGTGTTCAAAGAGCCACTTGAACAGCAAGGAGATGGTGTACTCTGCAGATGACAACACCCCAGGACTTCCAGAGGCCAAAGTTGCTTGTGGAAAACATGGTTTCTTTGGCAAACTTCCTTTAGAAGCAGTCAGGCGAATGTGCTCAGAGAGAGGAGGTAGTCACACGTGACTGCATGCTGCAGAAGCTTTGCTGTTCTTCTGTTTCCACCAAGGTGTTGAAAAAAGTGCGCAGCTCTTGAAAGCTGAGATAGGGATGGAAACTGAGGCATCGTTTTCATGGTGGTGTCAGCCTTCCAGAATGTTCCCAGTGATCTCCACCTCCTGATGGTCATTCATTCCTTAAGCAATCTCCCCAGTGCACACTGGACCTGCTGACCTGATCTTATAATCAAGTCATAATGTAAGTGCCCCTGTGATAGGGCAAGGGATGGGATGTCATTTCTGGATGGGATTATGAAGGGCTGTGACTTGTCTTGCTGGCAAACTCTTTGGCCTTCTTGGTCTTTCACACATGAATGATTAATGAAGCAAGTGGTTATGTTGTGACCTGCCATTTTGGAAAAATAGATGGCAAGATACTGAGGGAAGCCTTTGGCCAACAGCCAGCAAGGAGCTGAGGTTCTCATTCCAATACCCAATGAGGAAACAAATGGTGCCCCAAACCAAGTGCGTGAGCTTGGAAGTGGGTCATTCCCCCATAGTGTCATAAGATGAGATGGGGACCCTGTGTCAGCACCTTGATGGCTGCCTGGTGAGAAACTGAGCAGAGGATCAAACTAAGCTATGCCCAGATTCCCGGCCCAAGGAAGCTATAGGATGATGAATGTGTGCCATTGTAAGCTGCTTAATTCTGGGGTGATTTGTTACATAACAGTGGAGAGCTTGTACGATTTTGAGATCTTGAGGGTCGGTTGGATTGTTCTATTGCCCTATTTCTCATCCAAGATTTAAGGACAGATTCTACCCAAATGATTATGTGACATGTCAAGTGTGTGTGAAAATCTTAGGGAAAAAAAAATGAGAGGGCAAGACTTTCTCATTTTTTGACAGTGGTGGACCAGGTGAATCAACCCTTCTGCTGAAAACAACTAAGTGTTGGTTAAAATACTACAAGGGGTCTTCGCGGAAACATGAAGAACGTTTCCATTTAAGGGAGCCTTTAAAATCATGAGAGAGATGATCCTCTAGGGAGGAATTTCCCAGCAGAGATTTAGAAAGTGAGAACCTGAAGAAGCAACAGGGCCTGGGACGCTGCTTCAGACCCAGGAGCATTTGTTTATTCTAATGACAGAAAATATCGTGCAGTTTTCAACAGTCTCCTGGATCAAACGCGGTACCAAGCTGGCAACATGGCACATGGCAGCCTCTGAGGAAGGTTCTTCAGTCGCAGAAGGAAGAGGCTCCCAGGGAAATAGCCTCAGGTACAAGAACCAAGGAAGTGCTAGCCCTTGTCAGGATCTCCGCAGGAAACCAACATTCCAGGGACTGAACACAGATCAAAGAAGGAAAACCGTGTGCAGTGGAATGAAGGTGACAGAGAAGCCTTTGAGGACAGACATTGGTGGGGAGCTGTGACCACCTGGACCCAATGGACAGAGAGGCAGGAGAGGAGGGTGGGCACCACTCGGTCTTGTGGACACAGGACAGCACAGCTGCGGCCAGGACTGTGGGGAGGGAACAGGAGAAGTAAAAACCCTGCCTTCCTTCCCTCCCCTTCCTCAAGCTCCCAGTGCTGCCTCCTGCTAATCCCAGAGGGCAAGGGGAGGCCAAGGACACAGTCCTGAGAGGCTAGCCTTCCGGGCCATAGAGCCCAGCAGAGAAGAGTGACTAGCGAACCAGGGGGTTCGTCCTTCCTTGCCACTTAGCACCATCCTTGTCCTTTGTCCAGGCAGAGAAGCTCATGTGCCTAACACACAGGGGCACAGTCCCAGCAGCTCTCCTGTCATGGTGGAGTGAGGCCACTCCTAAGCCACCACCGTGCTTTTCACGTGAGAGGGCGAGATGAAAGTGCCAGGGTGACCCAAAGGACCTGAGTCATTAGTTCTTCCTCTTGACTGTCTTGCCACTGTGTCCCGTTGACCATTATTTGGAGATGGACATGTGAAAAGAGTTCCACTTCTAATTCTCCTTGACCCCATGGTACAGCAGCAATCCGATGTCCTCTGGACCAGTCACCCTCGCCCAGTAGTGAGATCCTCTCTCGGCCTTTGGTTCAGCATCACGACTTGCCCCGAACAGCCCAGAGGCTCTGCTTGCTTCCTCTTCAGTGGAACCAAGATTGTGTCCTCTGAGACAAGTAAGTGCTTCTCCTGCAGGTAGGAGCCCAACCCCCCACTCCAAGGTTGCAATTCAGGAAGCAAAACTGACATAAGCATGAAATCAGGCGTCCCAACACAAAGAGGCAGGAAGTTTGGAGATCTTAATTCAAAGCTCTCATTGTCTCCATTTTCACGTCTAGAATCGGGCAACCCTTTGTCCTACAAAATAGAACGAGTGGTCCAATGAGCAGTGTAGGAGGTTGGTTTTATAGACACAGAGGGCGGAGGAAAGCAGAAACACACAAAAAGCAGTTTTGCTGCTTCAAAGTTACTTTCCTTGTAAAGGTTAAAACAGGGGGGCTTCCTTGTTGTGCTAGTTAGAACGGACCTGTTGGGGACTTGGCTATCATCTGTCTCTCCTAATTGCTCAGAAGGCCAGATAAACAATTTGGTTTTGGCTTGGTGACGTGGAACTTTAGCATAAGTGACGCCATTTGGGTCTGGTCTGTTGGGTCTGGTGTGGGAGCTGAGTCAAACCAATGGCCTCCTATACACTTTACTTCGCAGGTGGAATAAGCAAGAGAGGCCACTCCTGCTTCCTCTTCTCGGTCTGGACACTGTATTCTGGCTCTGGAAACGCTGCCATGCACTGGTGGTGGTTTAGAGCCAGTGCTGTTCTGTGAACCCCACTCCCCATGTGTCGTCCCTCTAGATGGCACCACAGCTGAGCCTTCACGAAGTCCTTCCCCCAGATCATCCAGTCATTGGCTTCTGGGTGACGGGACATAACTTCACTTCTCTGTCCTCCACATTCATTTCTGATTTTGTGTGGACCCCGCAGGGTGCCTCCTTCAGCTGGCATTGTGGTAAAGATAAGGGATTCTTCCAAGGTAGCCATAGAGGCTTTCTGACCTCTCCCACCTGTGTTTTGAGATGAGAATGCAAGGTCCAGGCTTATCTTTCTTTTTGTTTGGTCTCCAACTCTGTCAGAGGCAGACTATGGGCCCCGTGGTCTTCTTCGTGGCCTTTGTCACCAGGGTGACCAAGTGCCATTTAATCTCCCAGTGCCTTGCCCTCCGTCTTATCCACTACTGGTGATAATCTGAGCACTTGCAACACACTAACAGTGACTAGGGGCTGAACCACAGGGTGGGTGTAAAGTAAGAGAAAACAGTTATACACTGGAGATGTGCAAATGGAATTAAAGTGTTCCAGTGTCCTCTCTTGGAGAGGTTTAAGTAAATTTACTTCAGACTATTAAGTGTGTGGATTATAATTTTAGTATAACAAATAAACTTGGAGTATAAAAGTTCTGAACTAATGGGAGAGAAATTAGGAAGGAAAAAATGTTAGCTCAGCCATCCAAACAGGCCAGAAGGGAAGGAGGAATAAAAAGGGAATCATTGACTAGGCAGAATATAAAGAAGACACAAAACAGCATATTTAAACCCAAATACATTAGTATTTGCATTAAATGTAGCATCAGTTTGCCAGGCTGAACCCCCCAAATCCAACTGTATGCTTTTTATAAGACACAGCTCAAATGTCAGGATGCAGGAATGTCAGACGGAAAAGACCTGCAGTGTGGCAAGTGGAGACCAGAAAGAGAGCCGGGTGGCATCATGAGATCAGCTAAATAGACAGTAAAGAGGGTCACGTCAGGGATGGGGATGTAGCTCAGTGGTAGAGCGCTTGCCTGGCATGCATGAGGCCCTGGGTTCAATTCCTGGCACCACACACACAAAAAGTTTGTATCACAATGAAAAAAGCCTCAGGTCATCAGAGTATTCAAATACTTAACTGGTATACATTGAATAGCAGCACACCCAAATATATAAAACAAAAGTTGACACAACTACAAAAAGAAATACAGATTCACAAATCGCAGGGGTACATTTTAAAAATGTTTCTCTCATTAATGAGGAAGTTGAACATGAAAAGAAATCAGTGAACATGTAGAAACTCTAAACAATATAATTAGTAAATTGATGTAAGTATAAGACAGAACAGAGTGCTGTACTCGTAACTTTCAAAATGCATACATTATTTTAAATCTGTAAATAGCCATAATCTTTCTTGTGTTGTTAAAGCTCATAAGGACTGTTATAAACGTTGACCAGACTGAACCACAGAGAAAATCTCAACTTCATTCACAAGATTCACATCATAGAAAGTGTATTCTATGACCACTTTCCAGTTAAGGGAGAAATCTAAAAAGATGATTGAATTCTTGAAGGTTTGGAAATTAAGAAATCACTTTAGAGATTCATGAGTTAACTATGCATTCACACTAGAAACTAGAGAACAGTTTGAGGGTATTAATAGCTTAAAATGCATATTATTGGAAGAGAAATAAGCCAAATTAAATTAGGTATTTCTTCTTGAGGGATAAATAAAAAGAAAGTAGAAAGAAAGAAGAAGAAGAAAATAATGAAAAATTTTAAACCTATAAAATAGAATCAACAGAGCTCCAACTTATTCTTTGAAAGAATAATAAAAATTGATAAACCTCTAGTGAGTCTAACCTTAGTGAAAAGATAGAAGACATGTTTGGCTAATGTCAGGTACATAAAGGACATAGCCACAGATATTGCATGCATTGAAAGATAAGAAGATAATGCTTTAAACAATTTTATATATACCCTTGAAATTTAAATTAAATGCATAAATTTTCTAAAATAGATAGACATGAATTTCTAAAGTATTTAGGACAACAGCCTCAGAAAAATGCAGAAAACCTGAATAGTTTTATAACTGTAGAGAAGAATCAGGTAAAAATCATCTCATCAGGAAAACTCTAGGTCTCAAGAATTTAACCAGCAAGCCATATCAAAACTCAAGGGAGAAATGAATCCCTTCTCCAAATGCTTTGCTTTATTTTGGAGGCTAATATAAAATTTGTACCAAAACTCAACAGGAGTATGATATCTTAATTAGGCATATAGTAATGTGAATAGTAAACCAAAATTAGCAAGTTAAACTGAGTTAAATATCAAAAGGTGAATACATCATGGCAGAAATGTGTTTGCTCAGCCAGGTATGGTGGTGCACACTTGTAATCCCAGTGGCTCGGGGAGGCTGAAGCAAGAGGATCACAAGTTCAAAGCCAGCCTCAGCAACTTGATGAGGCCCTAAGCAACTTAGCAAGACCCTGTTTCCAGATAAAATATAAAAAAAGGGCTGGAGGTGTTGCTCAGTGGTTAAGCACCCTGGCTTCAATCCCTAGTACTAAAAGTAAAGTTTATTTGCTCAGTCTCACCAGGCACACTTCAGGTGCTCAAAAGCCACATGTGGCCAGTGGCCACTGGACTGGACAATAGAGCGAACATGTCCATTGGTGTGAAAAGCACTACTAGACACACTGTATGTAAGAATCACGGAGCTATGTAGCAAAACGGTAAAACGCACACACAAAAATGGGGGAAAGGCATTCTCTAACAGTAGACCAAAAGTCTATTTCAACGGGAAGTCGAAAGTCTTCCCATGAATGCCCAGAGCAAGGCAGAGTCCCACAGTGGCCATTGCTCTGGAAGTGCCAGGAAAAGTAGCTGGACAGGAAATTAAGGTGCAGTATCAATAAGAGCCATGAAAAGACGGGCCTGTCAACTTTCACAGACAATGTGATCATCTGCCTAGAAAAACCGGGAATGTACAGAACAATCTTAGAATTTGTGATCAAGTTCTTTGCATTAGCAAGACACAAGATCTACATGCTAATCAGGATCTTATGTTGAGTCAACAAGTAGAATTAGATTCCTACCTCACACCATACACAAAGCCATTCCAGATGGATTAACATGATTCTGAGGTGATTTTAATCTAAATTATTTTGTATTGTAATTGTCCATTGGTCACTTTTTAATGTAAGAAGGTTATTTTTATAAATTAATTTTACAACCCAATTCAACTTGGGTTGATTTGCAAGGTCTGGATGTTGTGTTTCTCACAATGGGATAAGGGAAAGGATACTCCTCCATCCACTGAGTGAAACCAGGGTGCTGCTAGACATCCCACAACGTCCAGGGCATCTCACTCTCCCCTACAACCAAGTACTGTCCAGTTCTCAGTGTCAGTAGTGCTGAGTGGAAAAACTCTGCATAACCTGACACTTGAATGGGTTATTATATTGCCCCTAGTCATTTTTCCAGCTAATTTTGAATTTTTTCGTATACAGTCATACCAATTGCACATAATACAAAAGTATAGGCATACTAATTGCATAGAATAATCCTTTCCAGTAGTCATACTTCTCATTTGGTTCTGTTTTGTAATTTCGTGCATTTTGAGAATGACGTTCACAGTGCTTGACTGGACAGCATTTCTCTGGGGACTCCATCGCGGTGGCAATCCTACCTCCCATCACTAAGGGCCCAAGAGCTCCATCTTGCTTTTGCAGGGACCTTGCAGGTGGTGTGCAGGTGTCTGCCTGAGCTCACCCTGAGGCTTCACGCTGACATGGAGAAGGGCTCTGCGCTCACTTTGGTGGCCTTGGCACGAAACGAGGCTGTCCCTGGGTGGACTGGGCAGTGGCTTTCCTGCCATTGTTCCTTAGATTCTGACCCACTTTCTGCACTTGGTACTTGAGCACGTGCAGTCTGTCAGGTGCCAATGTCCTGTGAATGGCCGCTGTTGCTTCTTTTTTGCTTAAGTTAACCCAAATTGGTTTCCTCTGCAACCAAGTGCCCCACCGTTGGAATGTGAAGTAGTAGTTGTGGTATTGGGCGCCGTCGTCCTGTTCCTGACTGTGAGAAGCCCTCTCTGGTTTGCATTCATTCCTGAAGCAAATATTGGAATCCACAAGTTCATTCCAGTCCAACAACACAGGAGTCATTCTAGTTTTCTGTCTTCCCATGTGTGTAAATCCCTTCTCAGAATAAGAAATTAGTTTCCCATCATCAGTTTATATTTGCGTATTGAATTATCCCCCTGCCTCTAACTAGCTGCTGCTCCTCCCCACGTGGCTACTGTCCTGGGCCTGCGTGGCCCTGCTCACCCTTGCCTGGACGCCCTTCACCATCTCCAGGAGACTCCCACAGCACACTGCTGAAGCTCTGACACTCCTGCAGGGCCATCTTTGAGCGCGTGTGCACACACACACACACACACACCTGCATACCACCTCTCTGGACAGACGCCCACCTTGATCTGCAGTACCTCCTTGTACTGGTTAGGAAAGGAAGAGAAGAGGTAAGAAGGGAAGGAGAGGGAGAGGAGGAGGAGGAAGAGGAACAGTAGTGGTGCTCCTGGATTTACTTTGAGTGTCAAGCTGAGAGGATTTCTGAGTGGCAGTGGGGAAAAGGAGAAAGAGAAGCAAGAATGACTTGAAAAGCTTTGGCCAGAGCTGCTGGAAAAGGCAGCTAGCATTTACTGAGATGGGGGACAGGCTTGGAGTGGAAATCGAGAGCAAGGTTTCTTCGGCATGATGAATTTAAGACATCCATTAGATATTTGGGCAGGCAGTTAAATGTGTGAGTCTAGAGCTCTAGAGAAGGAAGCTTGGGGGTTAGCAAAAGTGGACAGCGTTTAGAGTCTTGGGCTGGGTGAGACTGCTCTGGGGATGGGTGGAGATGGCCAAAGCAAGCGGCTCAATCCTAGGGTGAAACTGAGCAGTGTTTACTCGGCTAAATGAGACACATTTAACTGCTTTTGGTTTTATGCAACTAGATAGGTAGGTAGATGCCATCCTAAATTAAGGAGATGATTTTGTTTCAGGAGGTTTTTCTGGGGAAAGGTGCCTGAATTTTAAGAGATGCTCCTTCAGCCTCTGGCAAACTTCCTGTGCAGAGTGTCCTCTGGTCTGTTTGAAGATCTATTTTAATAGGTTTTCTAACCTATTACCTATGTAATTCTGGGCACTATCCATCTGGCCATGGTGTATTCAAAATTTGCTGGAGGTTTCAGTTGCACCTATCGACTTGGAATTTTCCAGGTAATGTTCGCAGGGAGATTCATCTGTAGCTTTCCCTTCTGTTACCATGTTGTGTTTTTATGTTCTGTACAAATCACTGCAAATATCAGAAAAATGTTTTTCTCTTTATGTTGAAGATTTGAAATAATTTAATAAGATTCTGTGAGTGCATATCCTATCTGCCAGTCGATTTAATATGTGCATCTCTTCTTGAGAATATTTTTAGATTTAAGAAATAATCTGTTTATTCCAAGTTTTCTAGTTATAAGCAAGGAAATGAACACAAAATTCTCTAATGAACTGGATTCCTTCACAGCGGTCGCCTTCCTGCTCACCATTTCCATCCTTTGGTTCACATCCTGTGTGACTTTCTGGAATCTGGACTCTGAGCCACTGATTTTGTTTTCTGTGCATTAAGCATTTCATCTTAGGTCTCTGTTTTGATTTGACTTTTTCACTATGATAATTTTCTCAGTTATTTTCTAGTTTCATTTTTAAGATATTGTTCATTTTATAATATTTATTATTATCTTATGAGATTATTATTTTAATTATCTTTTAATTATCTTATAAGAAAAATTTCTTATGAGTGGAAAGCCTACTGTTTTGGTTTTATACAGTTAATCATTTGTTAAGCATTTAAAATTCTCTCTTTTTTTTTTTTTTTTTTTTTGGTAACCCGGAGGCACTTAACTACTGGGCCACATTCCCAGCCTTTTTAAAATTTTATTTATTTGTATTATTTTATTTTATTTTATTTATTTTTTTGGTACCAGGGATTGAACTCAGGGGTACTCCATTACTGAAGCCACATCCCCAGCCCTATTTTGTGTTTTATGTAGACAGGGTCTCACTGACTTGCTTAGCGCCTCGCCCTTGCTGAGGTTGGCTTTGAACTCGCGATCCTCCTGCCTCAGCCTCCCAAAGTGCTAGGATTATAGACATGTGCCACCGCACCTGGCTATTACTTTTTAAATTTTATTTAGACACTGAGTTGCTTAGGGCCTTGCTAATTTGCTGAGGCTGGCTTTGAACTTGCGAGCCTCCTGCCTCGGCCTCCGGAGCCTCTGGGATTACAAGCGTGCGCCACCACGCCCAGCCTCCTTTCAATTTTTAATGCTCTACTATTTTTCTACTTTATTGTTCGTCAAAAATTGTGCTGGAGCATTGGGTGTCTGGATCTGGGCGCTTGGTCTTTTCAAGACTTGCCTGGGCAGCTCTGATCCTTGTCCAGCAGGGGGCACACCTGGACTTGGATTGGCTCCCTGCCGAGGCGTGAGCTGGATCCCCTGCTGGGAAACGAAGTTAGACCGTAAATCTCCGACAAGGCGAATTTTTGTTTGATGAGTCACTGCATCTATTTGCCCAGGTGTTGCAAAATCAAGTGGCTACAGGACAAAGGCAGGCGTAGGAAGTGCGCGCAGTAGCCTTCGGTAAGGAAAGCAGCAGGGCGGAGGACACCTGAGCTTTCGCTCAGTCGGGGACCGGGGCACTGGACGGGGAATCCCGGCAAGAGGAAGTGGGGCTGCTCCATCGCTATCGGGCGGGATCCCAGATCTTCAGATATTTCAAGGGAAGCAAAGCGTTCGGATTATTGGACAAGATCTCCAAATTTTAAACCACAATCAATGAATTTAAAAGATTTGGAGAACTCACCCACATGTAAAGTGAATGCAACCGTGAACCAGACGCTTTTTGGCGAGTGGCACGGGACTCACTGTACTTACTTAGCATGGGGTTCCAGTTATACCGAGTCAGTGAAATATTCAACACTTTTCCCCTAAGGTCAAGAAAAATACAAGGATGTCTCCTATCAACACTTTGGTCAGCGCTGAACAGAAATTGCTAGAGGGCGCAGTAAAGCAGGGAGAAGAGTGAAAGTAGTCGGGATGGGAAGACAAGAAACAAAGCGTCATTGTTTTCAATAAAATAGCGTACACAGAAAACCCAACATATCCTACCGCAAATTAGTGGTCTTAGCAAGTGCGTTTAGCAGAGTAGCTGCGTCCAAAGACCACCAAGAGAAATTAAAGTAGCCCTAAATAATAGCAATATATACCATGATTATAAATTAGAACATGTACTATTTTAGTTCTCCAAATGAAGACCCTAGGTGTTGGGGTGGGCAGCGCTCCGGGCTTTGTCCTCCCAAACCCAGCACAGCCTGGCAGGGGAGGGCGGCAGATTGCCGATCGCCAAGCAGACCAGGCCTTCCCCATTTCTGTTTTTGACTTCTGTCTGTCCTTTGGAGACCATCCCATGCTGCACCACTTTTCTGTTCTTGCATGGTATGTATCTCTTTAGACTCTTTCCCATATGGATCATGCTTATTTTAAATTCCCTGTGAAATCCCACCAGTATGTACAACTATAATGCACCAATTTAAAAATGTGGGGGGATAAAACCCCAAATTCCTTGTGAGATTATTGACAGGACACATCTGCATTGTATCTGAATCTGGTTCTGTCGCTTGGTATGTCTCTTCTGACTGCAGTAGTGTTTTAAAAGTGAGCTGAATACGGTTGTCCTTTGGTTTGCACCAGGTTTGGTGCTGGTACCATTATGGGAACCCAAATCCACAGAGTCCCTTCTGTGAAATGGTGTAATATTTGCATACAACCTGTGTACTTCCTCCTGCACATTCAACTCTCTCTACATTTCTGATAATACCTCACATGATATAATGCTATGGAAGTATCTATTATGCTCTGCCTTTTAGGTAATAATGATCATTAAACAAAACCCGTACGTGTTTAGTGTAGATGTGATTTTTTAAAAATTATGAATTTGCAGTTGGTTGAATCTGTAGGTGCAGAACCAGCAGATAAGGACTAACTGTATGCAGATGAGCAGTGACCATTTGCAGTAGCAGGAAGCCAGCCCTCATCTCCAGTAACCAGCCCAAATGCCAGCCTCTGGCTCGTAGGAGGTCAGACCCCTACTCCAGCGACCAGCCAGGAGGCTCAGCAGGAACTTCTGCAATGATTGATCCCAAATGGCCAGGACGTGAATAACTGACAGCTATCAATAATTGACTGTTATTAATAATATTATTAATAACTGACCACTTCCTGGATTTTTGTCCCTGCTTTTAGCATGAGGCCAACCAGAGAAAGTCAGATATGCCGCCTTCCCAGTCACAGAGGATTCTGCAGCTGGTTAGCCTGCAGACTGCTGCTATGCCAACGGCCTCTGATGGGGTGTGCCGGAAGCCTGCCTCTCTCGAGCTCGCCCCCTCTTCTGCCTGTGTGGAGCTCTGCCAAACACAAGTGATGGTGGCCGGCTCCCTTGATTTAGGCAGCTCTGAATACCTGTCCTTCGCCGGTTTTCATTGGTTTGGCCGTTATTTCTACCATGAGTTTGGTCGTTTCAATTTTGTATTCGCGGGCACTGGAGAGGTTCTTGTTAGGAAGTGTGAGTGCATGTCAGCATCCTTCCCGGAAGCCCGAAGAGGGCTTAGAAACTCTGAGACTGAAATCAAGCTTCCCAGGAGGCTTCTGCCCTTTAGGGGTTGGGCAGACAGGGAGGAGGATGTGGGTGTGGAGGGAGGTTAGGGAAGAGGCTGTCGGGGTGCAAGCAGGTTCCACGGCTCCAGCCATCCTACTGGGAGAGAGAAGCAGTGGTACCAGAACCTGGCTGAAAGTTCTGAAGTCCCCGTCTTCGGGAGTACAGGTTCCAGAGCTGGCTGGTGTGCCTCCAGCCCTTTTCCTGACCTGTTGGCCTCACAGCTCTGCCTTCTTTCGTGGGCTTTTCCCTGGGGGCTGGGGAGCAGCTCTGAGTTTGCATCGTCCCAGCTCAGGGGTCCTGGGAGGAGGACAGCAGCCATTTGCTGCAGAAGTCCTGGACGTCAGCTCACTGGAGGAAACTGGATGTGGCCCCATCTATGAGCTGATAACATTGCCCACCTGGTCATGGATGATGCGTCCTGCCAATGGGCCAGTGCTGGTCACAGACTCCCCGGGAGCAAGGGTGGGACCCACGATGGAACAGCGCTCCTCTCAGAAAAGTAAAAGTGGGATCAGAAAGGGAAGCAGCCATGAGCAGTCAAAACCAGCAAGTAAACAGTGGAGCCCAGGAGGACAGTCCTGCAGAGTCACAGGGACACCTGGGTTTCTCCCAAGCCTGGGAAGCCAAGAAATGCAGGGAGGGAGGGAGGAGGAGGGGATGAGATCCAGGGGGGCTGCTGTAGACTGAGCTTGGGAACCTGCTGTTGGGTATCTCCCACCCCCAGATGCCCTCAGAAGGAGCTGGGTGCCCAGGCCGGTTGCACTCTTCCTTCGTGGTCCTCAACCTGCTGGCCCGAGGCTGCCAGTCCTGCCTGTCCCCTGCTAGGCCCGTCCATTCTTGGACACAAGACAGGGAAGCTACTCACGCTGCTGACAGGGTCCTTCATCTGCAGGCTGGGCCTTCAGTACGCAACTTCCTTCCTGCTCCCAACATGAATCAGAGTCTACGCTAGAGAGCGAGGTCATCCTGGGGCCAGTGTCGACACTCCAGCCTGGAGGTGCTCTGTCCTCCCTGCCACTGATGGGGCCAATGGCCGGAGGGTAGGCAAGCTCAGGGAGGGCGAGTTGGTCCCATGGAGCCTCATTACTCTACCGAGTCTGAGGTGTGCAGGAAGGCAGGCACCACCACAAACCCCTGCTCCCCGCCCCTGATCCTCAGGACCACGAGCTCCCAAACTCAGATCTGCCACATTTAAAACCTCCCAGGGTGCACATGACCTTGGGGCTCTGTTTCTGGTAAGGTTTGGATGTGAGATGTCCTCCAAAAGCTCCTGCGTTAATGCAGGAATATTCGGGGTGAATGGTTGGCTTGTGAGCGTTGTACCCCAATCAGTCCTTCCTAGTTTGGATGGACTGCCTGGGTGGTCACGGGTGGTGTGCCCTGGCAGGGTTGCTCATCCTATGGCCTCTTCCTCTGTCTCTTTCTCTCCCTCTGTTTCCTTGATGGCAGGAGCTGAGCAGCTTTCCTCCACCCCGCCTCCCCCAAAGATGTTCTGCCTCACCTTGGGCCCAGAGAGATGGAGTCGGCCATCTACTGACCAAGACCCCTGATACCCTATGCCAAAATAAATTTTTCTTCCTCTAGATTGTCCTTGTCGGGCATTTTGGCCACAGTGACACAAAAGCTGACTAAAACAGTTCCCTTCTCTGCATTTGCAGCCTATCCTAAATTTTCAACCTAAAATTCTTTCATTTCTTGTTGGCCATTCCATGGTTTGTTTTATTTTTATTTTTTTAGTTGAAGATGGACACCATATCTTTATTTATTTTTATGTGGTGCTGAGGATCAAACCCAGTGCCCCACGCATGCGAGGCAAGCGCTCTACCACTGAGCTACAATCCCAGCCCCATTTCATGGTTTTAAGATTTAATATCATTCAAAGCACTCACAGAAACACCCAGAATAATGTTTGACCAAATGCGGGGATACCCCGTAGCCCAGTCAAATGGATATCTGAAGCGCAATGCTTCCCCGTGGTACTTCCAGCACGGAGGTGGATTTATACCCAGCTGTTAGAGCCCCTGGTGATGGTCTTGTCCTCTTTCCATTCACGCCTTGTGCCCTTTGTGGTGTCGCACAGGCTCACAACTTCAGATACCACCTGTATCGTGAGGACTCTGTTCTGTGTCCAGCCTGAACTCTTTCTCCAGATCCACATGTCCACTTCCTTCTGCTTGCTCTACACTTGTGCGTCTAATGCACACCCAGCCCGGCCTGTCCCAAGCTCAGCTCTGGCAGTGGTAGCTTTAAGCCCACCATGGCTCAGACCCAAAACATTGGCATCATCCCTAACTTTTCCTTTCTCTTTCTCTGGTATCTGATCTGTCAACAAACACTGCCTGTTCATTCACTTCTCTCCCCTGCACCACACCCATCCAGTCCCCAGGTCCCCATCTCCCATCCTCAGCATTGCAACAGCTGAGTTTGTGCAGCAAGCGGGGTGATCACTGAAAGCAAGAGAAACTCCTGTTCAAGAACTACCCTCACAGTACACTCAGGGTAATGGTTAATCTTAGGTGTCATCTGGACTGGGTCATGGGTTATCCAGACATTTGCTCAGACATTATTCTGGGTGCTTCTGTGAGGGCGTTTTGGAATAAGGTCAACATTTAAATGAACAGACTTAGAATAAATTAGGTTGCTGTTCTCAATGTGGGTGGGCCTGGGCCTACCAGTTGAAGGCTAATACAGACAGACTGACCCTCCTGCAAGTAAGTAGAACTAGTTTGCTTTCAACCTGGGACATGAGTTTCTTCCTACCTTTAGGCTAGAACTACAATGTTGGCTCTTCCTAGCTCTCTTCCTGCAAGCTGTGGACTGGAACTACAGTGGCTCTCCTGGGTCTCCAGCTTGCCAACAACATATCTTGGGATCCATAATTGTGTGAGGCAGTTCCCTATCCAGGATTTACCTGTGTCCATGGGGGAGATCTTTTGTGAACCCCGGGGGGTACTGAAGCTGCAGATAGTGCCAAATCTCCCATGTGCATTGAGAATTTTCACATTTTCAAGGAAGCACTTTGCACTTCTCGCTGGCAAATCTGAATTGTTGACATAATTTCTCTTGTGCTCCGGGGACAATAATAAGTAGAGTAAGGGCAACTTGAACACACGCCCTGTGAAATGGCAACAGTTGGTCTGAGTACTGAGATGGTTACCAAGTGAGTAATAGAAGGGTAGCATCACAGAATGGATATGCTAGAAAAAAGGAAATTCATATATTGGGCAAGATAGGGCAGGATGGCACATGATTTCTTCACACTAGTTAGAAAGGGGAATAATTAGAACTTCTGGATTGCTGATTTCTGGAATTTTCCTTTAATATTTAAATTTTTTTTTCTTTTCTTCTTCTTTTTTTTTTTTTGTTGGACCCTGGTCAACTATGGGTAACTGAATCAGGGAATGTGAATATGTAGAGTAAGAGAGGCTACTTTAATAAGTGAACACACATGTCCATCAGTTCCCTTTCTCAGGAAAGCCCTACCTAACACATTCAGCAATAGTCAAGCGCATGACACAGCCTCCAGACCCCTCCACGACCTGGCCCAGGACACCTCCAGGATCGCACCCCCGCTTTCCCCTCCGTCACCCCCTGCTGTCACTTGGCCATTTCCCATGCCCACCACCTGTGCTCCCTTGGGGTTCTAGAGGTGCCCTTCCCTTGGGATGGACCACTTTGCCTGGACACTGGACTCACTTCCTTACTCTTCTCCTGTCTCGACAGGCGGCGTCTTCTGCATGTGGCCTTCCCTGGCCATGTTACTAAAATACGGCAGCTCTCGGCAAATCCTCTTCTGCATTTCTGTTTTCTTATTTCCTAGGACAAATCATTCCCCAGGAGACTACATTTTAATTTCCGTCTTAAATGTCTGTCTCCTCACTGGAATTGCTGACTCCCATCCCGAGCTTATCCTCTGCTGTCTGCTGGTGCCCTGTGGGTTCCACGAAGAATGAAGGGCGAAGCGCAGCGCTGGGCACCCCCTAAGCGCACTGCGCATGTGAGTCCTGTAATCCTCACACAGCATTCCTATGACTGTCTCTATTTTTCAGATGAGCACGCTTAGACACAGAGAGTGCAGGTAAATCTCATAAGGTTGAACAGCTACAGGCAGAGTCTGGGTTCCTTCTTGGCATTCTGTGTCCTCCAAACCCCCAGCTCTAAGGCCTAATTGGACATCAATAGCAGGCATGAGGACAACCACAGGGCCAGCAACCCAAATCACAGAAGCCAGGACACACCATGGTCACTGACCAGGAGGGTCCACATCTTACTGACTGTGGGCTAGTTCACCTCCACCTAGCGTATTTGCAGCTGAGGACTTGCCACACCTCCTGAGGAGGGAGACCCCACCACCTGGGCCCCCAGCCTGGGCTCCCCTCATCACAGCTCCTGACACATAACTAGGAATTTTCTCTCTGGTCTCCCATGTTGAGCGGACTCAACATGCATGAGGCAAGGGGTCCCCCCTCAGCACAGCTTCGCCTCCCAGCTGCCCCTTCCCTCTCCTACCTGCATCCACTCCCTTGCCAATCTCACTGTTGATTTAAATTATTTGCAAGGGGACCATTTCCAGCTTCCTGTCTGGACAACACTTGCACCCTCTGGGGACCTCAGCTCATCCCTGTAGCATCTGTAGGCTTGGTGGGGGGCAGGGGTTCCCAGCCCCACCTCAGCAGCAGCAGCACGTGGCACCCAAGTTCCCCTTTGGTGGGTGACCACAGCTCTCACTCACCCACTGGCTTCCTGCTAGGCTTCCTCTGCCCCGCCCACCCCATGTTCAGAGGACCCTGGAGTGGCTCCAGCCCAGGCACAGGATGCTGCCCCTGCTGCTGCTGCCCCTGCTCTGGGCAGGTGAGTGGGCTGAGGGAGGGGGCCGGCCAGGGTGGGGGCAGGGCTGAGCTGAGCCTCTGTGTCTCCCCAGGGTCCCTGCAGGAAGATCCAGAATTCAAGCTCCAGCTACAGAAGTCAGTGACAGTGCAGGCTGGCCTGTGTGGTCTGGTGTCCTGCTCCTTCTCCTACCCTGGGAGTTGGTGGAATTCCTACAAGAAGCCCTACATCTCCTGGTTCCAGGAAAGGGACGGGGCATACTATTATGGTCCTGTGGCCACAAACTACCCAAACAAATATGTCACAACAGAAAAAAGGGGCCGATTCCACCTCCTTGGGAACGCCAGGGACAACAACTGCTCTCTGCTCATCACAGACACAAGAATGGAGGATGCAGGAAGCTACATCCTCGTAGTGGATACAGGATCGAATACAAGACATGTTTACAAAGATAAGCTGACTCTGCAGGTGACAGGTAGGCAGGGGCCCCAGATTGGGACCCAGGTAATGGAGACCCCTATATTAGAACAGAGACAGGATGTTAGAGCCATCCCTGCTCTGGTCATGGGCCTGGGGTGGTCAGAGGGGATATGGGACCTGGGGCCAGCTCAGGCCTTGTGGCACCAGTCACTCTCAGGGTCCCCCTGGGTGTGCCCTGTCTCTGGGGCCCAGGCATCACCCTCTGTGCTCCTCAGCCCTGACAGAGAAGCCAGTCATCCACTCTCTGGAGCCTCTGGAGTCTGGCCGTCCCACAACCCTGAGCTGCCGCCTGCCAGGGTCCTGTGAACGAGGAAGACCCCTCCTGTTCTCCTGGATGGGGGCTGTCACTAGCTCCATGGACCCCGGGGCCCTCCAGTTCTCAGTGCTCAGCCTCACCCCACGGCCCCAGGACCACGACACCAACCTCACCTGTCAGGTGAAACTCCAAGGAGCTGAGGTGACCGTGGAGAGAACCATCCAGCTCAATGTGTCCTGTGAGTGCAGGAGGACCAGCGGGGTCCCCGGGGCATTGTGAGTGGTGTGTGTGTGTGTGCCCTTCCCACTGCTCAGTCTGAAGTCGGACCATGTCTTTCCCTCCAGATGCCCCTCAGAACCTCAGCGTCCGCATCGTCTTCAGAAATGGCACAGGTAGGAAACTTCTTTTCCTGTCACAACTGGGACCACTTCCAAGTGGAGGGGGGATGGAGCTTAATGGAATTGTATATAGAAGCAGGAAGGAGAGAATCATCCCTTTCTCTGCACCCCATGTGCACCCACTGTGTTCCTCTCAAATTCATGGTCAGTCTCTGGACCCTGCCCATCCCCCATCCCTACCACGGTCCACTTCTTATTATGACCTCCAAGATCAAGCAGATCCATGGCACCCCCTCTCACTGTGACGTGGCTCTGTGGTTCTCCTGCCCCTGCTCTGGCCTCTTGAGTCCTGGTCCTGCTGCACTGATGACCCTTTTTCCCAAGGACACAGGGCTCTGATTTCTCCGCCACACAGTCCAGACATGTCCCTGTAAGACACTGAGCCACTTCTGAAGACATGCAGCCCAGCATTTTGGCCAAAGTCTCCAGGATGTAAAGGCCACACCTTTGAGAACAAACAAGAAATCCAGGAGGAGGGCCAGTCAGACCCTGGGAGGAGGGGTTGGGGACTGTGGCCTCACCCATTACTCCCCTTTCTCTCTCTGTTTCTCTGCAATCTCTTTGCATCTCTGTCCCCAAAGCCCTTCAGGAAGGACAGGCTCTGCTGCTGTGCTGTGCTGCATACAGCAACCCTGCTGCTCAGCTGAGCTGGTTCTGGGGGTCTCCTGCCCAGAGTGCCTCCCGCATCTCTGACACTGGGATCCTGGACCTGCGTGGACTAGGGACTGCAGAAGGAGAAGCTGTTACCTGCCATGCTCAGAATGCACTGGGCTCCCAAAATGTCTCTGTGAGCCTATCCTGTGAGTTTGGGGACCTTGAGGTCTGGACATCTGGGTTCTGGAGGAGGGCACCTGCTGACCCTTCTCCACCTTCCTCACAGACCCCCCATGGCTGCGGGGACCCTCCTGCTCCTGGGAGGCTGAGGCTCTGCACTGCAGCTGCTCCTCCCGCGCCTGGCCGGCCCCCTCCCTGCACTGGCGGCTGGGGGAGGGGCTGCTGGAGGGGAACAGCAGCAATGCCTCCCTCGGGGTCACCTCCAGCTCAGCGGGGCCCTGGGCCAACAGCTCCCTGAGCCTCCACGGGGGCCTCAGCTCC